>JBCAUI010547556.1:0-10525 GCA_038406195.1 Haplosyllis anthogorgicola
TTCTCTGAACATGGCAGAAATAGGCAATTCCACATTTCTAGATAGGAAGAACAAAATTGCAATTGCTTTGGGAGATGCAGCTTTTGTGGATTCAGCATCCATGATATCCCAGGTTGCACAGTACTTGTGCTTCATAGCAGGAGAAGTTCAGTCAACAGGCCAAGGGCCATGCCAAAAAATCAAAGCAGATAAGAGTTGCACATCCCAGCAGTGGAGAGCTGAACAGTGGGCTGAAGCTTTGAGAAATGGGAAATACAATTTTGAATTAATTCTAGATGATGATGAGGAAGTAGTGGATGTAACTCCATCAAAGAGGGTGAGACACAAGGCCCCAGAATTCTTCTCACCCATGAATCCAAATCAAATTAAACAGCATACACCACCCAAAGGTCGCTTGAAGAAGAAGCCAAACAAATATAGTCCACCTCCATTGGCACCTAGAGAACTGAGTTATGCCCTACCCTGTAGTGCCCCAAAGTCAGCTAAACCTTTGACTATGCATACAAGGGACAATCCTCCCATGGTTGAATTTCTGCAAGGTGTTAGGATCAGTCACTGCTGGGGATGCAAAAACCCAATACTGGTTCCAAGGGTCCCACCAGAGGATATGGTTTTCATGATGTATGCAGAAAAGGAGAAACCTGTATACAGGAATGGCTGGAAAACAAATGACTGGACACCCAAAGGTTACAAGGAGAGATGCTTCTTCCACTTTGATGACCTTGAATGCCTGTGCAGTATCAGAAACCCCCTCAAAGTAGATGAGCTGGACATGGACAACTTTCATTTCAGTCAGTTGACATCAGCACACAAAAGAGTACTCTTGGAACATGGATACTACAAGGCCATACTGACAAATAGAGCAAGGAGAAAGTGTTAGGTAAACCCTAATGGCACCTATCACAAGTGTAGTACATGCTATGGCCTGGTAGGAGTGTATTGATCTGTGTACGTGTTCCTACAGGTTTTACAGCAAAACCTATCTCTAGTCCAAACACCGGAGGGAATTCTTGTGAGAACCCATGAAGCTGATGGAATGTAATACAGTTGTCACTCATGTCAGCCCATGTTGGCCCATGAGGCTACTATCCAATATAGTAGACCCTTGCTGTAACCCATATAGACATGTGCACACTCTTAATGAATGCAATGTACACGGATGTAACGATACACAAAGTAAATTATTCTTATTTGGTATCATTTCAGGCTGATGTTTACCAACCTTCAAATGGGACCAAGGGTGTTTGTTTGCTCATGTAGGGGTGTGGTGAATACCCTCTTCTATTCCCAAAAGATCTGCTGCCACTGTGGACACATATTAGATGTAAAATCAAATTCAAGTGTAATCAGTAGCCTCAACTCTAATTAGAATGGGATGGAATGTACAGACATATAGAACCATAACTACATATGTAGAAATAAATGTAGTAAAAAATAAACTGTTGTGTGGCTGAAAAGTGGTGTCTTTATTTGTCATTTACTTACAGTGTTTTCCGACAAATTAGGTACTACAGTACAGTATAATGTTTATAGGAAAAATATGACTACAGACTACAGTACAGTAGTGCAACATGAAATGGCATTAAAACTTATAAGTGACAACAACAGATATTCATCCTGGTAACATAAAAACCTGTATCAACATTACTGGCCCGTAATAACCTGTATTTAAAATAAGGCATGTATGGAAACATAATAAATGTCCTGCCACTTCAAGACTAGTTTTAAAGTTCCTTGCACATGGACCTGAGCTCACATGGCATTATTATGAAGTCTCTATCATTTACCTAGGGTGAGTGTTCACAGAAAATGCCACCCCAAAGACATCGAGTATGGGCAATCGACAATTCATGATTCTATAGGCTCTTTGGCAATTATCCCCAATGGATATCATTGACACATATAAACCCGTAACGTAAACAGGCACATAAGGAAATGTAAGGATTAATACAAACTGCAAAGTCTATGTTAGTAAACACAAGGCACAACTGAGGAAATGTTTAAGTAATGATCAGACCAGGCTTGCATCCATAAAATATAAAATTATAGGACCAGACTTGTGTCCACAAAATATAAAATGAGATCAAATGTGTATCAACTATTTATAATGTCTAAAATGTCTATAAAATACAATATGCACAGTCAAATAACACTCCTACAATGTTTCATTTAGGCACATCCAGAACTGTATGAATGGGACACGTACATATATACCAAGCCTCCTTTATTTACAGTTTTTGGCGTGGTACTCCAAGTGCCTTTCTGTGGGAAACCCATGGGTACACTTAGGGCATTTTATAGGGGGCTCAATGCCATGCACACTACTTTTGTGCATGTGTATTTCCCCTATCTCATCTGCCCCATATTTGCACTGTTCCTTTTTCTGCTGTCCTTTCTTTTTCTTGCCAGGTACATCAATGAATTGGTCACAATAATAATAGTATTTCCCTTTGTGAATCTGTCTATAATGTTTCCACACATTTTTTTGTTCTTGTACTGATATGTTTCCACACATTTTTTTGTTCTTGTACTGATATCCAGCTTCCTGACAAATGCTGCACAGCCACAAGCCACTTTGTTCATGGCTAGTTTCCTTGTGTTTTGCCAACTCTTTCAAACCCTTAGCCTGGTGCCCACGTTGGCATTGGTTGGTTTGTGGGGCATATCTAATTCCCACTTTCATTTGGCTGTCAGAAGTGACTGTAATTTTTCTCTTTTTAGGAGATATCTTGTCGGCTTCAGATGAAGACACATTACATGACCCAGTCCATGGATTCATGTCCTTAACTGCCTGAAGTACTTGAGAAACATTGGTGTGGATGGACAGTAGTGCATTGTTGAATTCAGATTAGGATTCAACAAAAGGGTGCATTTCCTCTATGTTGGTTGCGGCATCTTTGAGACTTGATACCAAGTCTTTGTATCCCATTAGGATATTGTGAGTAAATAATGGTACTGAAATACATAAAAGAGTTAAATGCTAATGAGACATAGAAATGTAAAGACACATATTATATTGTCCGTCCTGTGTAAATTGGAAATGTATGGATGTGTATACTAATTACTAATCCATAGAAATGTAATGATGCATGTGGACATGTAAAAAATGGAAGATTGGCCCACATGGAAACTTCCCATATGGAAACATCATATGTAGGAAATGGTCAGAAAACAGGTACATACCAGTCCGACAATAATGGTGAATACCATTGAAAGCCACCACAATTTTGCAATGCAGCATACTAAGTTCTTCATCAGCTTTGCATAGAGGGGTGGAAAGGCACACTGTTTTCTTCTCACATTTGGTGAAACTTTTCTCTTTTGGTCCTTTACATGTTTTGGATTGGGTTACCACTTGGGGATGTACAACAGCAATAGGCATCTGAAAATGGCAAATGCAAATAGTAAGGACATGTTGTTGAAAGACACATAGGGAAATGTACAAAGGAAAGTACATTACAAAATACTGGACAATATCATTGAAGAGGTAGACACGTGAGTAGACATGTAGAGAAATGTATACTAACATCAAACATGTTCCTCAGGATGGTGAATGCCAGAATGTCAATTCGTGTCATCGGATCACATTGTTTTTTAAGCCACATCTTGAAGGAAGTAGAAGTTGAGGCCATTTGGTTGGGGTACTTGTTGAGGAAATATTGCACATTATGGCAGACATGAAAGACCATTTGGTATCGCAGATGAATTGCTTTATAGTAGCTAGGCACGTAGGCTATTTGATAAAGGATGGAGGAATAGCCACAGTTATTTTTGTCTAAATAGGCCCCTGTGGACACGTAAGTATACAAAAGGCCAATGTATTAATCCCGTATGGATACATATAGATGATGGGCATGTAAAGAGATGTATAAATTACTTACAGGAGAGGGTCTGGTTGGATGCTTGTCCAAACTTTTGGGTAGTTGGTCTATTTCTTTCAATATCTCTGCTGCGGACCATGTGTACCAACCGTCCCATACCACCGGTGCCTGCCACATGCCAAGGACAGCTTCCTGTTGTTTAGTGTGCTTAGGCCTTGCCCCTGCACCTGATGTGCCAGCAGATCATCTCTTACGTGTATCCATTCTAAAAGAAATAAACAAAATGTCATGTTCTGTGTATGGCATGTAGGGACACATGAAATGAAACATTAATTAATTTATACAAAGTAATACCCGTAATAAATTGTGTAAGGCACATAGGAACATGTAAATACAAAAACATACCCATAATGACACGTAAATAAGGTATTCAATATACTAAATAATTTACACAACACGTTTGAGCTGTCAATCCATATTAACCCATATATGGCATGTATATGGGTTAATACGGGCCAAATACGGGTTAAACAATATCATTTAATCATTATGGAGTATTTTGACTATTTGACTCATTTCATGACATAAATTATACATTTTAACACTTTCTACCTACTTGTAGCCTCTTTATTACAATATGGAATTTGACTGAAATGGGCCTATTATCGCTCAGAATCGTAAGGACGCATGCTCAACTACAACTCTTGCTGCAAACAACCACTACACGTTTTTCCTACCTGCCTTCGGTGATTCCGTATGTTACGCTTCGGGCGACTTTATTTTGCTGAACAACGGTAAATAACAAATGTACAATTTACTACGTAACAACTAAACCAACGAGACTGATTTATGTTTTTGTCCTACATGTAGGTGCTCTAGAAAAACTTCCAATATCCATCACAACATAAGACTGTGATTATTTGATTCAAGTAACATTTTCCCATTTAAAAATAAAACAGCAGAAGTTAAAATACGACTGACATGGAAAATTCTAGTGTACCGAGAGTTGCAAGGAAAAACAACTTGTACCAAATAAAAGACTGACGTCCAGTTGATTGTTCTCATAATTCTAAATGACCCCATAAGTAACAATCTAGGAGACGCGAGTAAAATGTTCTCAGTCCTTTCTCTAATGATTCCATAATTATTAAAATGGAAACGTTAATTTAACCGATCATAAAAAGGAAAATCCAAAATATTTCAGAAAAGGCAAACTTTATTAAAGTTGTCTCAATATATACATGCATAAATACATGTATAAAAAATATTCTCGGTTGTTTTCACACATTACACTTTCACGCTGCATTTCACGACATTCCCCTGGCAGTCTGAGCTGCCGTGGCTGAGTGGACAGTTCTTGCTGCACCAGAGAAGTGCTGCTGGTCATCCAGGGGAGATTCAACAGATCATGGCCTCAAAAAATTGAAAAAGGGGTAACCAATAATGGTTGCATACAGGTCTCAAATTACTAGGCCATATGGTATGGTTTATGCGGTCATGTCATAGATAATACATTTCTTGCAATTCATTTGGGAACAATAGCAACACCCGTCATTTTTTATTGTTCGCTACAAAATCGCGGCGTAAACTTCTATCAATTGAGGGATATTTTTGAAAACAAAATAATCACGCTGTAAGGAGCTTCTACAAAAAAGTTTCAAAACTTAACACATAACTTTCAAATAAAACAAATAAGGCATTCCAAAATCATTTAGATTTAGAACAATGCATCAATAAAAATTCATGTGGAGCTATCGTCCCTGACTAATATAGAAAGCCCGTAATATTTAATCAAATATTTCAAAGTGTGACGGAAAATATCGTCCAAACAATCAGTAACTGAATTTCAGTCTAAAGCGACCATCCATTAGTGAACAGATAAAACTGCGCTTTGAGTGGAATGTGGTCCGAGCCGAACAGCTCGTACGCTTCTCTCCGTTTGTTCCGGATGCTCTCTGTCCGATCCGGTTCTCTGAGTGTTCCGGACACACCCAGCTGATCCGGTGTGTACCAAATGTAGTCTAACGTCTTATCTCCATGTGCCATCGTCATGGGTTCTGTGCCCTACAACAGTAAACAGGCTTTATTAATTCATTTGTTTGTTTGTTTGTTTGCTTCTGACTGATCTGGTGTGTATTCTTGTAGTATCAGTTTGGGCTCTGGACTTCTTCATGCATCTTAAATCTAAGATATAGGCCTAGGAGGATATGAATCTGAATGTAAACAAATAGGAGATTTTCAATTCCAAACTCGATTCAAATCCTAATAGAATATTGATAATTTACCATGACTGTGTGATAGACACTCTGCAGTTTCAACTTATGCGTAAATGCAGCTGGTACCATGTTGAGTACGTCTAATGCAAACTTCTTCATTGCCTGTAATAAGTACAGAATAAGTAGAGTTCTAAAATATGGTTCTAAAATAAGCAAATGGAAAATCATAAAGTTTGCAAAACAGATCATGAAATTACTATCAAAAGTTTAGCGCCCCGGAACAATTGAATTGAAGAATTGCATGAGTGGAGCGCTAACCCTACAAACTAACTGTCACTTGGCTTACCAAATACTTGTGGAATTAATGAAGGAAGAAAATCCTTTTCCGTTTTTTCTTCCTAAGATTTACCCTGTCATTTGTGGGATCTTTTAGTTTGTTTAGGTTTTTTCAGTTCGTTTAGAGAGTTTGTTTTCAAAACACTTCGTTTCGACTAACCAGAGTAATAACAAGAATGCCTTTCAATCGAAGGCTGAACCACCGCTTTGCCAATAGTCATTAAAACGTCATTAAACAATAAAATATAGAAAAAAATATGAAAAAAATAACAAATTGACCTTCAAATGACCTTAACCTTTAAATTACCTTGACCTAACTTTTGTCCATGATCTTGCATATTGCCTACCAATATTAGAACATATGATATTGACAGATTGCAGTAAAAAATTTACATTTTTTATTCCTGTGATTTTGAACTTGATACAATGACCTCGGTATTCAAATTTGACCTAGATATAAGAAACGTGTACCTCCATACAAAAAGTGAGGTTTCTAGGTCAAGCGATTCAAAAGTTATACCCTGGACAGACAGACACGACTGAAAAAATTATTTTCCCGCGTACGCGGGCGATAAAAATAATCAGTATAATTAAGGCGTTAAAATACGCATCCTCCGACCATTTTTCTGGGACATTGGGTTTCATCATAACCCAGCCGGTTTAGTGTGGTCGCACAAGATATGCAGATTTAAAACAATTTCACTACCCTTACTATAAATGGTCAGCAAGAAAATGTACTGTTTGTAAATAGCGTATATTTCTTGTTGTTGAGACAAAGAAGCTGTACTCACAGGTTTGAGTTTTTCTAAAGACGTGTTTACCTCCAGACTTTGCTTGATGCTTTCCGTGACGCTGCCGGTTTTAACGAACTGGTAGGCAGGATGGTACGGATGCGTGTTAAAGTCTCCTGACAAAATCAGTGCTTTAGTTCCTGTGGTCTGTGAGAAGGCGTCCATGCGCTGAAGGGCCAGAGCTATATGGAAAACACACATGTGCACATTATGAGAGTGTATAAAAATTACGTACCGGTATTTCACGCGAGATAGACCCCCCCCCTAGTGATAAGACCATGGTCTTCTGGGTGTAAACATTTCACACTTGTAAGACCATGGTCTAATAAAGTAGAAATTTTTTACACAGCCTCATCAAGGCCAAGCACTGTAATGGAGCATGTAAAATTACTGTTTAAAAATACTCAACACTATTACAATGACAGCTGTATTGTTTTCTTCAAGATAATAAATACAAATAACATCATATGTATGGAAAAAATTAACTTTAAAAGGATGTTAAAAGAGCTGTTTCAAGAACAAACTATTTGGTGTCTTTAAGACCATTGTCACAATTGTAAGACCATGGTCTTATAAGCTGAGTCAAGGTTTTATAAAAAAAATTTAGGCCATTTCACACGTATAAGACCTGGTCTATCACGCGTGAAATACCGGTAGGGAGAGGTTGTAAAAACACAGAAGCGTAAAATTGTTGCCTGGCCAAAGGGAGAGGACTAACTAACGGAAATTAAATTTAAACATGCCGTATACACGTTTATACAGTGTACATCTCTATTAGTGGAAAAGGCAAGTATCGCACCAGATCTGACCCTCCGGATCACCACATGCAAGCAAGTAAGAGTGCAGGCGAGAGATCCATCCTGGATTTAAAACCCATGGAGACGGTCACACAAAGTCCAAAACAGGGGTAATCAGTGGCCCCACAAATGGACCCTGGTCCAACAGAAACTTTAAAAAAAATTAAATTATAAAATAGTTGCATAAAATGTGAAAGACGTCTGGCTCCTAGATTTTCCAAATTAGCTTTGACTTTCTATTTTGGCCACTATGAATTGTACCTGTAACGTCTGCAAGGCTGGAGCCTCTGTTAGATATGTTATGTGAGTGCATCCGATGATGACCTTTAACCTTGAGTTCACTTCCTGTAGTTCAACCAATGGTAAGGGACTTACTTGTCTGATCCACCTGTCAAACTCAGCATTTCCTTCTAATGCTGTGTTCTGAGAATGAATTTAAAACAAAAGGTAAAACTCACTCGCCAGATTCAGGTTTACACCTTGTCAAGGAAAGCCATTTGTCTGGGATGACTTGCCCTGATATATCACCAGGCCTGAGACCATAACCACTCGATTTACTAAGCTACCCGAGATTTGTAAATACGACTGTCATATAACTATAGCCAGGTGTATCAGATGATTCCGGGAATGCCCCTGGTCAGCTGGGCAGGAGCGGATGGATAGGGGAAAGAGATGGGCTATTCAAAACCTGGAGCTTTGCACCGGGTTATTACTAGTGTAGTTTAAGATTACGTCTCTGAATAGATCAAATTAATTATTCCCTCGACTTACCTTGATGTAAGGACTCATTAAGTTGACGAACCAGGGTGTTTCACTGGAAACCAAGGTGAATTTACTCTGCAGTAGAAGTTAAATATCCTTAACGCGTTGTTAGAATGCATGCAAAGAGCCATCCGAATGTGTCTGAATGTGAAAAGTTTTGAATGCCTGTCCGAATCCAATTATTATTTTGAATTTTAAAGGCTATTGGAGGGATCTCCCCGTCTTATTCCGTAACTGACTCAAAATTGAAAAGATATTAAACCATTCGTGTGTTACTATAGGTATCACTTGGTCCATCATCATCACGATGAAAATTAACAATGAAGCTGAAGCATTAGGTCCCTGTGTAGTACCTTTCTCCAGAAGATGACCTGCCCCGCTTTGTCAGGATGTAATTCGCGCATCCCGGACATACCCTCGTACCCTCGTGCAGACAGCTGTGGGTACCAGTAACTGTCGTACCAGACCTGGTCTATCTCCTGTAAAATAAATCACAAAAATTGATGTATCATTTCAATTCCATGCCATAACAACGACATGCTCTTTGTTCCAATACGTCAAAATATTAAATTATCGGGCGGGCGCACCGGTGTTGGTACCAATCCTATCTTCATGGTTTCGAGATTTATTGCTTTGTTGGATAAACAAAGATAACTTCAAAGAAAGGCCTGAGATTAGTCGCAGAGTTGTAGTCTGTTCAAATACCAGCTTATCTGTGCTAGATAGAACACGGGCGGACATTCTTTTACACTTTTTTGTGGTATCATGACTTCATTTGAATACATTTATAGTAGTCGGCGGATCACAAAGAACAAAGGAATATTATTTAAGGTGGATGGCTCCTCTTCACTGCCGTAAAGTGGTGTGATTTTACCAACTTGAAAATAATGTATTTAATTGCAGTTATAACATATCCTCTGCTATATTATGCACAAAAATATATAAATATGGTCATGGAAATTATTTGTAACAGGAATAAGCATGCTTTTGTAATGTAACCAAAATGATAGAAAGGCCAAGGATGCATTTACATTTATTTTAAAAATTTTGATCTTAACTGAGGATTACCATGCATTAATTGGTTTAACTTGTCTTAAATATGATCAATAAATAGAATAAATGAAAATTGATAAAAATATCAGCCATAAAAATATGTCATTCTAAGTTCAAGATTCAGATTTATGCAATAAATTATGTACTTACGGGCCTGTAGCAAAAAATCAAGGATGGTGAGCTACCAATATTTTTGGCCTATTATGATGTATAATCATACCAGATTAACTGGGAGAAGTTTTATGAACACCAATTAACTTTTTGGTGACATGAGTGAATTACATTGTGTAAATCCTTAGTATTTCTATTGTAATTGGCTCATTTTTACATGCATGGCTATCTCAAAAATATGAATGGTAACCCTACTTAAAAATGTCTTCAATGCGCTTCATATCAAGTGACTATTTCAAGAAAAAAGTATTTTGAAATTCACTTAACTTTGACTGAAGAGGATCCATCCACCTTAAACTGATCCAGCTCTTTATTTTTGAACAACGCCATGCTGGTGGTGGTAGACAAGTGTGCATGTACAATACTAAACCAATGTAAGGTGTGCTAATGTTAATGTGCAGCACAAGGAAAAAACTAAACATGCTACTGCTACATCTCTCCTTTTAAAAAGAAACTAGGTGAAACCCGTGCTTTGCACGGTTAGTAATGCCAGTCAATGTGAAAGTTGGTTTGGGGGGGTCCATCTCCAGACCTCATCCCCAGACCTCATCCCCAGACCTCATCCCCATACATCATTG
>JBCAUI010547567.1:0-10525 GCA_038406195.1 Haplosyllis anthogorgicola
GCCCCAATTTTTACCCGATTTTAGCGCAAAAATCCTCAAAAACTGCATGAAAATGAAGAAATTTTGGCCCGTAGGGGCCCGCGACCCCCTAGATCCGCCAATGGTTAATTTTATTGATATGTTACCGCCAGAAATCGATTTCGTTTTTGCAACAATAGAATTTTAAGCTGAGCTTTTCACTCAAACTTTAAAAACCAAACATGGATTTTTATTGTGCCTACAGATATGATGAAATCTGGAAGAACATTTCATCTACTGTAACCCATCGTCATGAATTAATTCATTTATGGATGATTTACTGATATTTATCATGGTAAATATCGATCTATGTCGGGTGCAGTGAAAAAATCATCTTGAAAATATTAAAATTTAATAATGTAATCTGTCTTGGATATCAATAAACAATGACGCTTTTTTACAAGTATTTACCGTATTTATTCGAATAGAGGAACCGGTGCTTAGACCAAATTTTGAGAGGGTGCCCTTCTTCAACAAATTAAAGGGCCCATTTACCATTAGTCAGCAAAGGAATCCAAGACATTAAAGATTTACCTATCACCCAAGGTTTCATACGAGAAATTGATAACATTTAACGAAATGTAATTGTAAATAAATGTTTAAGTTGGAACCAAAACAAAAAAAATTATTTCCTTCCAAAAATAAGTGGGCGCTTCTGCATGAATTAAATCATTTTGACCTGAACCAATAGGTTTAGTGGCGGATTTTAAATCTGGATGTTTTTTCTAGCCTAAACATCCGAATGATGTTGGTTCACAGCTCACTTGTGCCTGCTTGATGAGTGTTTGGAAAGTATGTGAGAAGTATGGCTGTTACTTGCTAACACTCCTACACAGTCTACACTCTAGTTAAGCAGAACTCAAACCGAAATGCCAAACAGAAATGACTATGAGGAGTTACCAAAATGAGTTAGTTTGCAGGCGACAGTCAGTCCAAACAGAGGGACCAGTGACTCCAGACATTTTTAACGTTTTGGTGTTTGTCAAGGCAAAGACAAAGCGTGAAATTCTATTGTTCACAAAAATCTCAGGCATTTCCTTAGCAGTTGATGCTGGTGTACCTGCAACTATTTTGTTGTTTTTTTGTTTGTTTGTTTTTAATTTTTGATCTTCCAGGTGGCGTGTAAAGTAATCCAATAACAAAAACACAAAAGCACAAAATAAACAAGAATTACGTCTGACCGTATTAATCTGTCAACCTGCAGTAAAGCCAGCAGTAACTCTTGTACTGAGTACCTACGATAGAGATCAGTACTCAGAAATCAAGTGGATACTCTCAGACCAAGAGTACACGATAAACAACATCTTGGCATCTGTCTTATTTGCACATCTTGTGTAATTATTTTTCTTTTCTGGGAGAGTGACCCGAATAGGTGTACAAATTCCAATTATGTTAATTGTTTTTCAGATCAGAGAGCTTCGGACCATCATGCTGAATCTGGTTTTCATCTTGAAACTTACTTGAATAGGATGAAATCAGAAACGAGATGGACAACCTGTCGGTTACAGCCTCGCTCTATATAGTCAAATACATGGAGTGGGGGGGAGGGGGTCCGGTCTCACACCTTTCCACATCCAGTCTGAAACTCCTGAAATTTGAATTTCCCTCCAGCGCCCATATGAACTATTGGTGGTGGTGGGGAAGGGGGGGAGGGGCTTAGGGGGAGGGGGTGTCCAGCACCCTCTAGTTTCAAAACATTTCATAAAATCTGTCAATTCTAGATCTCCATTGTTGCAGAATCCTTTGCAGAATATACTTATATAAATTGGAAGTCTTTTGCAACAAAGAATTCCACACTGTGCTATTGACACAAACAAGGACAGAGTGTGAAACTCTATTGTTACAAGATTGATACAAGTTTCTTCATCTGCGCTTCATCCTATTTTGACAAAAATTGTAAGAACAAATAGAAAACATTCCAAGAGACAATTAGGTCAGTATTTATTAGAGGATACTAGCTCGACAGCCCGGCCATCGCGTGGCTCATGTCAAGCTCCGTAAACAAAACCACGTGTTCCGTTGACCGATCGGGTATCCCAGGCAAAGCTTGCCGAAGTTTGACGAGTGACACACTCGTTGGATTCGACTTGTCTCAACTAAAAAACAAATGCTTTGACATTTTAAAATGGATAACCGAAAATAGAGGTTTTAGGTTATGAAGTTTTTGTATCAAAGATCCTCTTTTGCTTTTCTATGTACTCAAATGCGCACCATCCTAAGTTTATGTGAAGGACACGAAGTATCAGAGTATTGGGAAAAATCAACATATATTAATCATAAACATTGTACTTTGCAACCCTATTGTCGGTAAAATTCATCCAGCAATGTAAAGAAATAAAGCATTTTGTTTAAGTTGGGACACGCCTACTGTACCGTACAGAGTCTACACACAGCAAACTGAACTAAGATGTTGAGAAGGCACTTCACCACAGACACCGCCTTGAGATAAAGTAATTTAAATCAATTACAGTTGGATACTGAAGGCCTAATGTGTTACATAATTACTGACATAGCAATGATAACAACAGAGGGGCATCTTAACCGACACTAATAACTCTCAAGGGATTCAGTCAAGGACAAGACAAAGTACCCACTCCTCTCGTTTACGTTTTACTTTTAAATAATATTCGAAAATTAAACCTAAATGCACTTTACACACGTCCGTTCGTTATGGCTCTTGAATTGGATATATGAATATGAATGGGAAATTCTACTGTTCACAAAGTAAAATCTTTTTCCTTGTCTGACCAACACTGCAAGTCACTTTAAGTGCCACTTTCTGCTACGTACTACAAGTTTAAAACAGTCTTATCACAGACAATCCTTGAAAATTAAAAAGCAGTCAGGTTCATGCACAGCTGGCTAAATGGTCTTCATTTTGTCTCTATGTAAATGAGTCAGATATAGATGTACGTCTATGCCATCTATTAATTGTTTCACCCTAATAAATTCAATTAAACATTGTCTCCATCTGCCTTTATACACATGTACATGCTGTCTATGGAGACCTTTAAAGAGCACACGTGAACAGAAAATGATCATAATTTAGCCAGCTGAACAATTTGTCTCTAACCTTCAATACAAAACTTTTTATCTGACTGCATTTATATATATATTTTTTGATAATCAATCAAATAATTTACCAGGGAAAGAGACTTGACTTTTCTTGTTGATCCATTTCGTACCCATCAGGCAGAATTTAATCAGATTAACGTAATCCTGATGTTCTCTTTAAAACCCTCAGACCGTTACGTTACATTCCTCGAGCGCAGCTGTACGGTTTAATTACAGGGTTTATATGTTAGTACCCGCATCTACACGAGACGGGGTAAAATATCTTATATGACAACAATTTGTATGAAAATCAATTTATGGCTTTTATACGCACTGATTTCTAAATGCCTGTTTTACAAGCGTGTCTTCAACGGTTAGCCGTTACGTTTTTGACGACTTTTCGAATTTAGTGTTTGAGTCACCACTGTCTAATGGTTTTCTTTATTTAATTGTTCAGTAGATTGTACGTTTCCCGCACAACGTTGAATAAAATCGGAATTTGAAAAATAATCACATGGCAGATGAAACTTATTGCACACAGTGAAATATTGCAGTAGTTCCGTTGCAAATTGATTGCGAAGAAAAATCTTTTTATTTATTATTTATTGACAGTTTGACTCTCTTTCGGACCCAGGCTCCATTCCTATCTTACATTTTTGCTGATCGCCCCATTTTGAATATCCCATCTCTTCAATGTAATCAAAATAATTAAGAAAAGGATTAATCATGCTAATTAAATATATCTTCGGGACGGTGACCGTGAAGGTGATAAATATATGTGATAATACAGAGTGGCCCAGTGAGGGCCCAGAGAAGGTACGGGGACCCAACGAAGAGGCGGGTAGTTCTAGTTTTAATAAATAATACAAACTGAGTCTACCATGCTGGAGGCAACATACTATCTTGACATCATTTAATTTACCTATTTCAAGGCCACATCCTACCTCGACTAAAGATATTTGTTTGAGCTTGGGCACATTCAGGAAACAGAAAATCTAAAATTGTGCCATGAACATGATTAAGATTATTTGACAAACTGTGTAAGCTTCAGTACAAAATTAAAACACAGTGCAGAAACATATTTCATTGTGTGAGCAGTAGAAGCAGTGATTCTTTCTGTCGAACTTTGACACAGCGTGGAATTCAATTGTTCCGAAAAATAACAGGTTAGTCCAAAATTGTTATCCTCTGCATCCTCTGAAGAATTTATGAAAATAAAACTTCAGCAAGGAAAAGACTGGACAGGAGGACTACATTTTTTAATCCTGCGCCTGTCATGAAACAAGTGGAGGTAATATCCTTGCACGCGTTGTGAATGATTTGTTAATATAATTTTGAAACTGCTTAGTTACGTCTGTCCAAATTTAGGATGTAAAGATACATATTATGATTTAATGTCCCCAGAAAATGCAATCAAATTTTGAAAAATGCATAACATGTCACACTGTGTTTTATTTGCATCAGTAGCACACCGGAAAATTAGCATAAACTGAAATGGGAATCGAATTCAAGCCAACTCGACTAGTTCAACATCAAATTTCAGACAAACTATTTTTGTTAACAGTTAAACAAACCTATCCAAATAGCAGATATATGCTAAAAATCCTAAAATCTATTCGTATACTAGTATCCTGCACAAGCCAACGGCTAATCTTATCCACAAATATTCAGTAAAATTAATTCGATTTTATTTTATTCGGAAGCTAAAATTACACAAATTATGCAACCTGCTGTGTTTATTTTGCAATTTATCAACAAAACCATGACCATGTTTATACGGCGGTCGAGATATGGAACTCGAGATTTTGAGAGGAAATCTTAAATTTTCTCAAATAATTTCAGAACGAATAATATAAATATATTTATTACGTAACTAATATTTATCTAAAAACTGCAAGATCAGCCTACCATGATCAAATATCCAGTGTTTGAGCGATAATCCGTGAAATAAAAACAAAGACAATCCGCCATGTGTTGTAACCGTACATCCGGTTAGGAGGCACATCTCATCCAGAATGAATCCGTACTGGATCGAAAAGGAGGAAGGAATAACACTTCCTGTCAACCACAATTTTCGCCAATTTGCAGAACAGCATTGAAAACTAATAAAGGGAGACAGTATCTGAAAGTTGAATTTGATTAAAGAATCTCTCACATACATGAAACCTTAACCTTTTGCTTTCGATGCAATCAGTAAACGTTTTCATTTAGTCTTTAGTAGGGTGGAGGTGACGGGGTTTTTTAATGGGCGCACTACATTCGGCAGCGAATCCAGAGAGTGAATAGGCACCCCCTCCACCCCCCACCCCCATTCACCCCTGTTATAGATCCATCGCGCAGGAGCCTAGATCCTAAATACAGAATTTCATTCAATTCTTGAAATAATGTGGTTTGGTGCAAAAATGTCCTTGACACAAGTGCGAATGGTGCTATATTTTAAGATATGCTTCTGTAAAATCAGCAATTCGATGTTTTTTTTCTTCATCGTAGCAGTTGGTAGTTAATTCTAACATCAACCGGTTGCAATTTATATCAACACAAATGATAATTTTGTAAACATAACTGACGGGACACCTGCTTCTGAAATTTCTATCAATTTGAGACGTTTAATAACAAAAGCAAAACGTGGAATTTTATTTTCATTGCCTTTAATCTAATAAATTGAATCAAAACATTTCTAAGCAGTATTGTTTTGGTTTTTTTACAACACAGTGGGAGATTCTTTAATAGTATTATTCGGTAATGCTTGTTTTGGTTTTTTTTGCTCTTCAATTCTTTATTCAACCACACAGGTTTCGACATTTGTGTTAAAATTTTTGTCAAAGATTTTTTTTTATCAAAGTTGATATTTTTTGTTAAAAAATAACCATCTTTAACATGCAACCATGTATGGTTGCAGCGTTTTGTTTGCGAACAACACAATTTTGAATTTATAATTTGACCAAACAGAATCCACACGAAATTATTAGGCTAATATACTGATATTAATTTTCCTTTAACTTGCCAATTGGTTGAAATTCTTATTTCTTTTACTAAATATGCATTGCAACCAACACTAGAATTCCTTCCATTTATGAAAAATCTCTGACAAGTTGACATCAATGTACAGGGTCTCATGTGTTTATTTTTATTTTTCTAATCCAAAACACATGCACTTTTTGTATTTTAATATTTCTCGTCGGGAACAACCCGAGAATGTCGGCTGTACACGGATAGAAATATTGTTATGTAATGGATATACCGCGAAAAAGTGTTGAATAATAGGTGCCCGAGCGTTAGCGAGGAAAATACCAAAATGTAAGCGTGTACATTGACGGATTTAGGGGTGTGCAGGAGGCGCCCCCCCCCCACGGCCAACATTTTCTTCATTTTCATGCAGTTTTTCCCGATTTTTGGGCGAAAATAGGTGAAAATTGGGTTGGCGCCCCCCCCCATGAGAAATTCTTGATCCGCCAATGGTGTAAACGTTACAATCTTAAACCGTCTTTTTTTTTTAAATTAATTTTATACTAAAATTTAATACGTACCCGAGAGATTATAAATCATCATTTCACTAAACTTGATTACTTTTGGTCAGTCACATTTGAGTCATTCAGCTCGACCATGCATTGTTAAATTGTTAATCATCGGGATGGGCCCAGCATCTCCGAGATGTTTAGATGTTGGTTGCTCACACTATTCCAATGTTCAAACAATTTTATCCGTCTTCTGCATCAGATGAATTTAAAATTCTTCCAAATTTTGTATCAATCAGTTTTGCAATAACTTGATTATTAACAAACTATTGTTGTCCTATCCTGGTAACAGCAAACAAATGTTTTTCTATTGAGTATCTTCTGTAAATCTATGACCACCTCCTTTTGTTTTTCTGCCCAATATCAAAAATCTTTGGTTCCAAACTGTTCTCCTTTTCATTTATATTTGACTAGAAAATAAATCCACTTATCCAACTTTGTATTTCTCCTTCCAAAATTCTCAACTTGAGTTCACACAGCTTTTTTTAAACAAATATTGTTTTTCTAATTTTAAATGAAATAAAAAGCAAGCACTGATTTCCCTTCACAATACCAATTCACAGAACAGTATTTAAAACAGTGCAGGAACGTTCATTTCTAGAGACTATTGATGAAGTCAAGTCTTAACTAAGTCCAGTTTACCAAATATGTACACTGGTCATATATGGTAGAACAGCCTGATTTGTTGTGATTAAGACATCAGACTATATAGAGACAGACTGGCAAAGGAGAGAGGGGGTGTAGGGTAGAGGGAGGCAAGGGGAGGAAGGAGGGGAGGGGGTAGAGGGGGAGAGGACACCCAGGCATACAGGCATTCTGGTGGTCCCTACCTCACACCTATCTGACCAATCAGAGAGCAGCGTTTCCTGTGATGTGGAGACGCTGGTAATCCTCCCAGCCTGCGTCTCTGTCAATAGATCACACACACTGCTGTCAGATCAGGTCCTCCTTCCTATCCTGGATGCCTCATCCAGTATGGCTCATCCACATCCAGAGCATTTACTTTACATGGATTGCTCAAGTTTTATTACCCTGTTCTGAGATTAATAAATTGAGGCCTCTCGGTCTGCTTTATAACTAGATTACTTGTATGTGGAAGCAAATAGCTTGGGTACTTTTGGCTTACAGATATGGGATTTCTGACATGGAACCTTCATGTATGGTTTATAATTAATGTACTCTCTTTATTTCTTTATTCCTGCCTAATTCTAGCAATAAAAAATACACAATGATATTTTTATTATTGCGAGCATCTGGAGAATTCTTTTTCATTTTGAAAACAAAGAATCCAAGACATTCTGGTCCAGGCAAGTAAATGCAATTCACCCTGGAAACAATAAAACTTCACACTGAGTTATATTTTTGTGTGACACAGCACAATGTGAATTTCTTTTGTTCCCGTAAAATTTCACTTTAATCTGATGCTGAAGTTTTAAATAAAAAGAGAAGGAAAAGTTTAAACAAAATCAGTGTTACAATGTTTCTTCAGTAACCTACAAAACAACTTCTACAAAAAGTGGAAACCAAATATATAAACCAAAGAATCAACAAACAAAACTATCTAAGCTCGAATGTTTGGGTTTGGTGTAGAAGAACAATTTACACTGTAACTGTCTATCAGAAAATCACAACACTATGAGAGGGAGCCACCCTCTACAGGCTCAATGGTGTTTGAATACAATAGTATGAAGACTAAGGGTGTCAGAGATACTGGTATGTTAATTCCAAAGAAGCGTCCAAAAGGCTGTCGCGATGTTTTTCATGGCAGAAACTCACCGTCCCATGACCAGTATCTTTGATAAACCATTACCCATCTCAATAGTTTAAGTAGTTTCCACCTATGAATGCAGATACACATATCATCCCTGAACAGACTGGATTTCTAAATTCAACAACAGATCAACATCACTAGAAAGCAAAATAGCCCTAGCACTTGCATTTTCTGTGATCAAAAAGGTGACTTTAACTTTGAACTGACGGTGCGTGCGACCGAGAAGAACGTTACAACTGTGTAAATTCTTAATTTAGACCAACTGTACAGTTTGCCAAAGCAAATTTCAATACTTTTGCTTTGCATTAACTGTATTTTGAAATAGCGAGTCGTAACTTTAAAAAATTGTTGCTTGAAGGAAAATACATTATAACGTGCGAAATGCAATATGCAAAACAGCAATTCTGTGCAATTCAGACATTGCAATGCAATAGGATGTTCCGAATAAGCGCCCAATCCGAATGGTTGCTTACTGAGTCAATTTGTAAATATATGGAATTAACCATAAATTGTAAAGTAATTTTCCATATCAACAAGAAATTGTGCTTCTATGATACAATCAATATATTCAAAAAGTATATCCACACGCACAGGGCTTCGCTTTGCTTGCTTATAACATTAGGAGATATTACTCTATTTGGGTGAATGATTTTGCTGGCGGTAGGGCGCCTCTATGGACAATAATCAGTGGCGGTGTGTTCGTCCAGGCGGGCTCAGGCAGTGCCCAGGCGGGCTATAAATCTGTGCGGGAAGCGGGGGCCGGGGTCCCGGAGAGGTCCCCGTGAGGCGGGCTATGATCCATCATACAGATAGGTCCTACTGTCAGATAGCCGTGCTCAACTAACTCATCAAACTGCACCGCGTGTGTGTATTGTATGTAACCTTTTGTGATACACGCAGGAATCTGTTGAGGAAAAACAGGCAACAAAAGCTTCCAACCTTGAATCAAAGAACCAACGTTTTTGTTTGCAAACAAATAATTTCCCTTCTGCAATTCTTTTCTGTATAAAATTGAAAATCATAACAACTCCAATTTAAAATGGTGAACTTGAATCTACATTGCAACTTCTATCCTAATTGTCTTACAATGCAATTCTGGTCAACTAAAAAACAGATCCAATATAATAAATGCAAATTTGTCTTGTTTCAATTTATACTGCATTCAAGGGCACTGTGACTTGACAACCTCTATGTAAGCCAAAAAGTACCGAATATTAGACTTTTTCATGGAAATTTTAAGTATCGGCGATTTTCGTTATTTAGCTCTGGCCTTACAGAATTGGTCACATAAAATTGGCACAAAAGAAAACACCATGGTCTACAGTCGAGACTATGGTCCAAAATATGAGAAAAGTTTTTCTTGTCAAATCCAAATCAAAAGAAAACAATTCCACCAAGTGGCACTTTCTGACGACAAAAGAGTAATTTAGCAATGTTTACCTTATTTTTTTAACATTTGTTTGTCTCTTCCAGGTAAAACTTATTCTAGAAAGCCACAAATAGCTGATAAAAAGTGCCATTTTCAGAATTCTTAAATTTGATCCATAATATTTTAGACCATCGTCTAAATATCGAATCAATTTTTCCTTACATAGACCATGGTCTTTTACTTACGGGGTCTAAATTATGATATGCACAGCGTGAAATTCTTATGTGCCCTCTTTTGTTCTAGATGTTTCGAAACTTATACAAATTCCGCGTACTGATGAAAAGCGCATCAGCCCCTGGAAACTTCGACAATTTGCAAACGTTTGAGGACAGATTTTCTGTCCACACTGTAGCTTTGGATGCACAAGAAAGAACAGAAAACTGAGACACAAATCTGAAATCCAAAGGTTGGACCTTTGGCCGTTACCTCTAGAAAATTACATTAATTTTGCGAATTAAACTAATTCGATACGGTGCAATGGGCATCAGAGTTTTTTTTTTAAATGATAAATCCTTTTTTGCTCAGAGTATTTCTAGGGACTTGGATGACAGTCAGTCACTGTAGACCAATGTAAAAATTTTCCTTATTTCCTCAAAGTCATCTGGACAGGAATAAAATTGAACAAAAAAACCCCTCTGTCCATGAACCTATAATCACTACTGGGATTCCCCGAAAGTTAGACCACCCTGATGATAAGACCATGGCCTTATTTGTGGGGAAACAACCCATGAATAAGAC
>JBCAUI010547578.1:0-22917 GCA_038406195.1 Haplosyllis anthogorgicola
GGTAATGATGTATGGGGATGAGGTCTGGGGATGGACCCCCCCCCCCCCCATGCGTGATAGACATTTTACCCGGCCTACCCGGGTAATTCTTCTCGTTTTTACTTTACAAATTAATCAATCGGACAGTAGAGTGCTTCAGGTTTCAGCGGCCCTCTTGCCACTCATTAGGCGCACAGTCTTGTCACCGGTTCCAAAATTTTTTTTAGAATTATTTTACCGATGTTATGCCAAATTTTATCAATTTAACTTGTTTTTGTGATTAATTCCCGGGAATCAAATGTACATTTTATACTACAATTAAACATTTTCAAACAAAAATGATAAATTATTGTCGACATTAGAATTATTACACTACATAACGCAGATTTTGCATGTGTCAAAGATGTAAACCAACTTTTCGGTTTCTTAATGTGACAAGATTATTGAACTCACATATTGCCAAGCCGTTGGTGGACCGCCGACCGCTACTTCCTGTATTTTCCTTCGCAATAAAAACAAGTATTTTATGCTGACAATGGACAGTACATATGTACTACAAAGGAAGGAATAAACACTCAGTGTACTATTTTTTCTACGTTAATTGAGCGATAGGAGAGCCTAACGTTACGTAAATAAATACAAATAAGAAAAAAAAAACATTGAAAACATAGAGAACATAAGTTGATCTCATCTCCAGCCGACATTATGTAACGGAGAATTACCCGAGATAAGCTCTTAGATATTCACATTATCGTACATAAGTAAACTCTTGTTTTGTAAAAGAAATGTTGCGTAAGTGTAAAAAAACTGTAACATTATTGCGATCAAGATCTTGAACCGGTGAGCTGAGAGCTGCAGTGATTTGCAGAAAAGTGAGAGGGCTATACCTGTGACAACTCGACCTCACCGAAGCTTTCTTACGCCTACTGCCTCTTTAACAAGACACAGACTCCCTGCTGAGCATTGCGATACACACTGCAGCTCAGTATTCATAATACACATACTCAAACACGGTTACTCTTTTATATCGAGGCTTTGTTCTGGGTAATTCCAGCAACCAGATTACCATCTTTCTAAAAATGACCGTTTAAATAACAAATAGGAATTATGAAAAGGTTAAAAGAACAGTAAATGGCATTGTAAATCATATCGTGTCTTTGAAATACAACAAGAGGAATAGAATTGACAACAATCCATGATGTCTCC
The DNA here is from genome assembly GCA_038406195.1 of Haplosyllis anthogorgicola. Classification (NCBI taxonomy): domain Eukaryota; kingdom Metazoa; phylum Annelida; class Polychaeta; order Phyllodocida; family Syllidae; genus Haplosyllis; species Haplosyllis anthogorgicola. The sequence continues at coordinate 1,186 of JBCAUI010547578.1, forward strand.
GGTAATGTTACCTCACAATACTTCTGAAAACGATTCGGAAAATGAAATGATCATAAAGTGGTGGGGCGACTTTTATAGAATGTCCAGTAATTCAAGCGGAGCATTGCCAAGGACAAATGATTCAGTGATATTACATAACTTGAAAGTTGTTGTTTTGCTCTTGATAGGATGCATTGGGGCAATCATAGTTGGTTGTTTATTGTTTTGCATGTTTTACAAAAACGAAAGAATATTGCAAACAATTCCTGGAACAAAGGAGTTTAAAAGACGAAAAAATGAACCGGAATCCTTTTATCCCATTCCCCATTTAGGAACGATCAGAGGAAATCAAGCTAAAACTCTGTCTCTATTGGCAAATCCAAAACTCCGTGGAGGTGGATTAGGAAAAACTAGTAAGCTTAAATCTGCAAGTAAACCATGTATTAAGAGCCTGTACGCAAGTAAAGACGCATTGGAAGAAGATGATGCAACTAAAGAAACTAAAGAGATTGGAAACAAAGAAACGCAAGAGAACGATGAAGACAAATCAGATGAATCTTCTCCGCATGAATCTGACGGGATGGAGGAATACGACGCACCAGATAATACCTTTCCTGCGGGTGGAGAAATGGAAGCAAGGAAAAAAGGTAAACAGAAAAAACAAGATCCAAAGAGGGTGAGAAGACTCAGAAAAAAGAACAAATTCAGCACGACAATTGTCACTAAAGGTAGGTCAAATCCTAGGTGTAATTTCATCTTGTATTCTGTTATGAAATGCAAAAGAACAGAAAGATTATACTATTTGAGCTTTAAATATCTTGATTCCTTTTCAAATATGTTAATGTGTAAACTTGATGGATTAATCTTAGATTCAACCGCTTCGACACGCAGAAGGTTGTTTGCACTATATTCGAAATTCAATTAATTTTCTAGGCGCAGCTCCTAACACAGAAGAGGAACAGCATGATCCACGAACTTGTGATGATGATGTCATACCTCCCAATGATGTTACGTACATGAGCAGATTTTAATCAAAGAAGGATTATCATCCCGCTAATCGCTTCATGACAATTCTATGTTCATGGTTCACTGAAAAGGAATACATAGAGACGTGACCAATATCATTCTTGAATCATCTCCAACTTCTTGAGTGCGTTAATACGTTAGCATCGCATAATACAAATCAGATCCCGAAACATGAGCCTAACAGCAAATTGGTAAATAGCTTTGAAGGCAACAAACACATTTACACCCGTTCTCTTCCTGTGATATAAATATAACCGTACAGATGTATAGGAGAGTTGCTGACACATCCTGCAATAATCCCCGATATTAAAGGGAATATTACACGTTTGCAACAATGATTATACATTTCTAACGACCATGGTGAGATAACGTGATATTTATTCTGGGCTAAAACGGTGCCTCCAAGGCGCATGAAGCAGTATTGACCTTATGTGTAACGACCACTTTGTTCTTGCGTGGGAAGAAAATAAGACAGTTCACGTTCAAATGAATGAAAATAGTCTTGATCAATATTTGGCACAGGGTACATGTAAATGACATTGAATGTAATTACAATAATAATGATTACAATAGCAAACATTGTATTTAAACATTTGATATATTCGAGTTATCGATGGTTTGCCTGCCTGAGGTCCATATCTGTGGTGTTATCTCTGAATACGAACGATCGCACTCATACCGATGCTCCAACACGTATTATTAACAAAATTGTAGTGAAGGAAATCAACATGTTCCAAGTTATGTGTGCATGATATTGCTTCTTTTAATATTATTGTTTATCGAAACGTTAGAAAATACATGCCCCATAAAACAAACTAATATTGTATCAAAATGCCTTATCCGGGTAAGTTTACACGTACATTGTACTGTGTACATTGTAGCGTTTTCGGCAGTTATGCACTATCGCATAAAGGAGTCTTTTTATACTCTGAATGTCCACAAAACGTTCTGTTCAATACTCAGGCAGGAGTACAAGTAGGAAGAGCTGTTATCTTTTCCAGTTAATGGAAAAGTGTGTGTGTATGTGTTTCCTTTGTTCAGAATGCTTTGAATAACTTAACCTACAAACATGACCAGGATGTTGATCGCATCTCTTGTCAATTGGAGCAAATTATTGGAGCAATGGGTCAAAGTTCAAGGTCACAGTAAGAAAATAAGAGATATTTTGATTATTCTGTGGATTTTGCCGATATGGCTGGTAGTATGAGGTCAAGGACAATGTCAAATTCTATTTGTAGCTTCATTTAGAGTTTAGTGATCAATTTGCAAGTGGGATGTGGCCGCCAACGATTTAATCTTAGCAAATGGTATCCATTCATTACATACATACGAGGTCCTACAGAAATATAATGGAAATAAATAAAACCTAAGTGGTAGAAATAAATATTTCATAACAAACAACGATACATCACCATAAATTACCAGTGGTCACAAACGACACTCTCTACCGCAAAGATTAAATAATTATAATTTTTGTGCCAGCTTATGATGAAGACGAATTGTGGTTTCGTTAAAATGATGAAAAAATTCCATTTGGATCATTACGAAAAGGAATGTTGCAGAAAGTTCCAAAAGCAGAATTGAAGTTGAACGCCCGCAACATCCCGCAATAACAAAAGCAGGATGTTTTCATTTTTAAAATTTGAAATCGTGTAAACATCGCATTAGTATTCTGTTGGCAACTTTTCCTTTAATGTAGCAAAACTTTCGTTACGTACATTTATTGATTTTGTAAGTGGTTCAAGGTTTGACGTTTGTAGTCTTCAACACATCTTTCTTTATTTTTCAGAAATAATTTCCGTCAACAGTTAATTGTTTTTTCAAGTGTTTACATCTGAAATATAGCGATTACATTCCAAATACTTCATTAAACAAAAGATTGTTTTCGACGCAGACAGTTGGAAAACAAACGAACATTGCTTTCTGCTATTGTATTGTTTCCATATCCCTCTGCACATGGATTTCCTGATAATACCGTCAAACCAGACAAAAACTTATTTACCAAAGGAAGTCTGTTGTAGTATTTTGCTGCTGTACATTGTATTCAATTGGTGTGACGTAATATATCAGGCAAATACATGTGTATTTTTGTGGAAAACTAAACATAGAGGAAGATTATTTTTGTCAAGATATAGTTGATTAATAGGTTAGGTTTCACCGCATGTTGCTGGCAGTATAGTGCTGAACATATCATTAGGTCGACCTGTCAGGTGTTTCTTACAGTGTCCTCCCACTGGAAATTTGGCAACTAATCTACCCTCGACCGAGTATATTGCAATACTCACCACCGTGTACAGCAATCACAATAGACTACTCAAACCTTGTTACTATTGCGCCTCTCGTCGAAAATAACACATGTAGTACAGGAAGAGATACATGTAGGATGTCACAATTTACAATGCAATCCTAAGGTACACAGAGCATTTACAAAGGATTATACACTGGATGAAGGAAAACACACCGTTCTCCAAATGCAATGTTTTTGTAAGTGTGAAAACAAGGAATGGAATGCTAAATATTTTTCGATTTCCTTGTGAGTAAATATTGGGTGAAGCCGTTCTGCGATGTCGGACAAAGTACAAGCCAACAATAATAGTGACGATTTGACGTTGAAACTTTGGATCAATTTATACGGAGAGAATGATAACACAACAATTCCCGCGCCAGTAACATGTGTTGATAACTCAGAAGAATTACATGAATTAAGGGTTGTTGTTTTATTGGTAATAGGAGTTGTAGGTGCATTGATTATTGGAGCTTTACTGTTCTGCATGTTTTACAAAAACGAGAGAATTTTACAAACAATACCTGGTACCAAAGAGTACAAGAGAAGGCAGAAAGAACCCGAATATTTCTATCCTATTCCACGTCTAGGAGCTATAAGAATGGTTGCAAGTCAAGGAAAATCAATTGCTTACTTAACTAATCCTAACTTAGTTGAAAGTGGCCTTATAAATGGCAACACAAAGGCTGGTATTAAGATAAAGATTACGGATGCCGATGCGGACGCTGAAAAGAAAGATACCAAAGTGTTAGAAGGAAATGATGGAACAAAATCAGATGCCTCATCGTTCAATGAATCTGACGGTTTGGAGGATGAATGTGATAACACCTTCCCAGCAGGAGGAGGTCGAGAAATAAGAAATAAAAAGAGAACCAAGAAATCTGGTGATAAAAGAATCAAAAGACTAAGAAAGAAAAATAAGTACAGTACAACTATATTTGTTAAAGGTAAATATAAATAAACACGTACTTAAAACATCTTTTGAAACATGTGGAGGCGAGATGACAATGAGCTCAGCTAGGTTGTATTTATTGAATCGCGTTGTGACGGCACATGAACGATTTTTTTCTTCCTTTTTTCCGTGGCAAGAAATTTATGGAAATGTGAATTGACCTTTCTTGGATGCCATTTTAAGTTTGTATTCTAGACCGGGTCTTATTTTAGTTACTACCGTCATGTCGGTAGTAATGATATTGCTCAAACCATAAAATACAATTACTATACAAATAATACAATTGGTATTATTATTATAATACAAACAATTCAAGGTGTCCAATCAAGAATGGTTATTGCGCGGATTGTAAACTTGTCAGTTGCTATTTTCTTTTCATCACACACTCTAATTTTCTACCCTCTTTACGTCTTTCAGATACAGCTCCAAGCAGTCAAGCAGAAGAGGGCGACGCTGTCGATAATAATAGGGGTGAAGTTGATGTTATGTCACCGGTTGTTTCATACATGGGCAGCAGATTTTAGGTGTTTCAAACTTATAAGTCATGCATTTAAATGTTATAAAAGAAATTTTTTTCCACAAGAAACCAAAGCCGTCTTTTGGCTTGAAATCTTCTAGACCTAATTAAATATCGAAATTTGTTACTTTTGTTCATTGTAGCAATAAATAACACGAGAATAAAATATAACAGATGAACCTGACCGATAAAAATAATACTAACTCAACTGGTCAATTATATGTACCATAATTAAATCATTGCCTGTAACATCATCGGGAATTAAATGTGGATTAAAATGAATGTTTTAAATTGCAACAGTTGATAACAAAATGACAAAATAAACGGCCAAAAGTTTTATTTAGTTATTTTTAATCATCACCAAAAACAGTTGTTGTACTTTGAGTTAGTATGCACAAAGACAGGCTACCTTTTGCATGAGGGATAATTGTGTTCGCCCCATATTGAAATAATGGTGGTGATGCATACCAATGTATTGTTTCAATATGATTATACTGGTCACTGCTGAATTTCGCAGGATTACTTCATGGATAATTATACAGGAAAGTAGTTCAGACGTTGTAAAACAAGGCGTCTTTAACTTAAAATCAGTCATACGTTCCAAAATTTTATCAAATGTGCAGGAGAAAATAAATTTGGAATACTATGGATAATGTTAAGACATTTAAACTTCCTTTCCACAAGTCTCCAGAATACGTTGAGGTAACAAAATTTTATTTTGTTGTGAAACATAAAATGGCGCTTTATTTCGAACTTTATGCGTGATTTTGTGTATTCAACATGTGTTGACAACCTGAAATGTTCAGTCCACAGGCAAACATGTCGACCTCAGCTATGTTCTTACAGGCTTATGTGTATATAAGTGTATTATGTGTATAACCGTATACGGCTACCCTCTGTAAGATAATGAAGATATTACATTTTGGTAAACTAGCAACGCAATCGGACATTGTTATTAATACCATTGTTACACATATATGAGTGTGATCAAAGCTAAAAAAAAGTAAAGCGTACAATTTATTCAAAATTTCAATTGATGAAAGTGGCAAAGAATTCCTAAGAACAGGCATCCCATGACCTACAGGTAACGAAAAAGTTTTTAACATGTCAAGATTTCAGTATGCGAAATTATACAAATTGTGCATTAATTGTCAACAAGCACAAAATTCTAAGTGCCGAAATCCACAAGAGCATGTTCACTTCGTTACAGATGGAAGAAGCCGATTCCGACTTTATTGAAGATGAGCTTTCTAGAACTTCTTCGGAAGACGATATGATTAACAGATCTCTGACATTAGATCCTGGTTCTTTATATGGATCAATTTCTGGTAGTGATTTTACTTCCTTCCTTCCATGTGATATTGCTCCAAATATACAGTTTGATCAACCAACAAACGAATTCACAAAATAAAATAATACTTTGTATGATGTATCAATGTATCAGGGGATGTAGATGGTGATGATGATAAAGACACTGAAAACCTTAGCTGGAACGAAGCCTGCGTATCTTGGTGGAACAATTTATTCCCAAATGGATACCACACAGAAATCAAAACAATTTTCCAAATAGCTTGGCCATTAGTAAGCCTTTTTTACTCTATTTAATCTTCTGTATTTAACCTTTAAATTTTTACTGAAAAATTCATTTGCAAAATTTATGTTATGCGTGTTTGCGCTTTCGTGCAGGTGCTGATGCAGTTTTTTCAATTATCACTGGGACCAGTTGCGCTCATCTTTTGTGGGCACCTGGGAAAAATTGAACTTGACGCCGTATCTCTTGCTAACTCGGTAAGTAGTCGTTAGTTTCATCCCCATGTCTATTTGTAGTTTAAGCTCATCAGTTCATATTTATCGGAGGAATATTCTCAAATATCTGTTGATCTTTACTTCTCTTTTTTGTATACAGTTGGTCAATGTGACGTGTATCTCTGCCGCAACCGGGTTGGCCACCGCATGTGACACAACGTTTTCTTTAGTATGTGCCTATTTTTTATTTTTCATTTTGCTTGGTCTTAATATGAAAGTATGACAATTGGCCAGTCTGTTGACTCTTTTCGTTTACTATGAAAAAATAAAAAAATTTCAACGTTCAATAAATGCCAACAGTTACACTCTTGCTTTTTTTGCTCCAGAGTGTACGTGTTATGACAGCTTTTTTACCTACGTTAACACGCAGCATTAACATTTCAGGCTTACGGCAGTGGTTCTAAAAGACATAAGCTTGGAATGCATCTGCAGAAGAGTAAGTTTCCGTTCACAAAGCTCAGATTAGAGACAAATATATCGAAGGCTGTTGATTTATATCCCATCTAGCTACAAGCCCCTGGGCTAAGATAATCAGAAATTGACTCTATAAGAAGCCCATGGATAGTGCAAAAACTGTAGCTGACTTCCTTATTTCGTAATTTTTCAGTATGTTTCTTATTTTTCCTTTATTTTCTTAAAAAGGCAAATTAGCCTAAATTTCTTGCCTAATTCGGCAAACACAAATGTATAATGGAGGATCTAAAATGATGTGTGTTAATTTCACTTGTTTTCTATCAGGTCTACTCATACTCACACTGGGTATATTTCCTGTATGGGCTATCTATTTGAATACTGAGAATTTGCTCCTTGCAATCGGACAAGATGAGGACGTGTCTAGGTAAAATGCAAACGAATTACATAATTTATCTCACTGCTTTTAGCATGTTAACAATGGTAACAACTTTTACAAGTGTAATGTCTGTAGCAACAGTCAGAAATGCGAATGTTGTTTCATAGGAATTTTACTGAGCATTTTGGTAATGTATTTTAACTTATTTTTTTTTAACTTGTGTGTTGTCTCACGCGATATTTCTATCTAAACCGGAATTACTGAATTATTGTGTTTGGAACTTTAAATGCGGCACCACAACTATAGTTCACTAGTACTGATTGGGAAATTTGCAAATTGCCATGCAGGTATTCAAAAAATAATCTTAGTTCCTTCGTACTTCAGAATGACAGCAAGTTACATGGAATTGTTCATGCCTGGTGCACTTGTAAGTGTTTATTTTAATCTCGATTTCATTTACTAAATTAAAACAACAATTGCAAACATAAACCAAGCACGGGTGGAAGAAACCGCCACCAGTAGCGAGTCATTTCCTTTTTATCAAGAAAGTTACATCTCATTGTCTAATAAACTAAATTTCTGGTAATGTAAGTTATTGTTGTTTGTGTAGTTTTACATCCGCATTACTTCTGCCAAATAAAAATTATACTAGAATACCACACATCAATTGCCAAAACTTACCTCTTCTTACAGGCATTCTTTATATTTATAAGCCTGGCAAAATACATGAATACCCAGGTAAGTGAAAACGTTTGTTAAAATACTCATTTACCACATGAAGTTTGATACATGTATTTACTTTCCTTTCAACTAGTAAAAGCGTCTTTCATATGTAGATTTTTTTTTCAGAATATCGTGGTTCCAAGTGTTATTATTGGACTTATAACGAATATCATTAACATCCTGAGCCATTCTGTCCTCGTTGCTGGCTTTGGTTGGGGTACAACGTAAGTATAAGCCCCTCATCCATTTTATGCAAAAATATATTTGATGCGTTTAAAATTACAATTTGAGTACTGATATTTAACGAGTGAAGCAACCATAATGGCAACCAATTCTAATTCTTAAACTTATTTAGAATATTCAACATAAAACAAATGAAACTCCGACCTTAGTGCTTTTATTTAATTGACGATTGTTGTCCTTTTAGCGGTTCCGCGATATCACTTGATATTGCATACATTTCTCAACTGCTTATACAACTTTGGTACATAAGATACTCAAAACTTTACGAGGGAACGTGGCATGGCATTGATTGGGAGTGTCTAGAAGAATGGGGCTATTTCAGTAAATTAGCACTCTTTGGCCTGTTAATGATTTGCATTGAATGGTGGAGTTTTGAAATAGGTGTTTTTGTTACAGGTAAGAATTGTGATAAATTTTGTTTTATGTAAGTTTTTACTTTGTAATGAACAATACGTCACTAAGTGAAAGATTTCTTTCATTTCTGATGCAAGTACCGGAGATTCTCAATTTTTATCCCTGGGCTTCTATTTGCCCTTTATCAAATGAAAACTTTGACACCAAATTAAAGACCATGAGCCTATCTGTGAGAAGATGGTCTTAAAAATTAGATAAAGAAAATGTAGAACTACACTTGACTATGTATCACTCTTGAATATCAGGCTTCACATCTGATATCATGTTCACTTGCACGTGAGTTAGAAGAAAGATCATTGTCATCTGACCAAGGGAGAATGGTTATTAAGTTCAAATCAAGCTGTATGAAGAACTGAATATGGGTTACTGTGAAAAGTAGAAAATTTAGCCCATGGTCTTATTATTGCGTCAATGTCTCATTGTTTAGACCATGGGCCTCTATTTAGATGGGCTTAAAATTGGGAATCTCCTGTAATTTGTAAAGAAGATTGTTTAAATCATATACTCAAACAACCAAAGGAAACTTGATCTCACGTCTTGTCAATGTTTTCCAGTCATGTTAGCTTTTAATTTTAACAGTAATAAAGAATAATAGAATGTAAAGGGATGAGTTACTCATCATAGATCTACACACAAATAACATGTTTTGCTCACCTTTGCAGGCATACTTGGAACCACAGAACTTGGAGCACAGTCCATTGTATTTCAATATGAAACACTTTGGTTCATGGTAAACTTTAATTCTCAAAGACAAAAAATCAAAAATATTCAAACATGTAAATAGACTAAGCCTCCAAAAAGAATAGCTATCTAGGTTTGTTTCAGATTAGCAGTAGGGAAGATATCATCTTGCTATATTTATTTTTAATCTCAACAAAATAAGAATTTATTACGTATAAGTGTGGTAATATTCTCTTTTCGGATGTAAAGTTATGACTTTATACTTTTAAGATGTCCCAGTGTTAAATGTATTTAAACTGCCTAATTAACTTTTCATATTTGTAACTAAAAGATGAAGATGTTTGTTCTTGCGCTTGCATCAAAAATGTATATTTAGATTTTTCTATTTTTTGAATTTTTGTCTCACAGCTGCCATTTGGCACAGGTATAGCCGTTAGCATCAGAGTTGCACAGTGTCTTGGAGCAGGGGATGGTCCTGGTGCCAAAGCGAGTGCATGGGCTGCAATGTCTTTGATTTGTAAGGATTTCCCTTTTATATGTACACATTTGATCTCATAATTGGTAAAATACACGAATTTCTTCTGTTTCGCAAACTATTATATTTCGCTACCTTTTCCAGGGTATTGCGCGCTGGTCGTGTCTCTCATATACATCTGTTTGAAGGACTATCTTCCAAAAGTTTTCACTGATGATCAGTATGTATACGTGACTAATACTATCTTGTCCGTAAGCAAAGGAACTGTACAGAAAAACGAGACAATAATTAGAAAATAATACTGAATCCCCCCCGCAGCGCACTGTGACATTGAGTATTGTTACTTTTCAATTTTTACTTCAGGGATGTAATTTCCTTGGCTGCAGACGTACTTCCGATTGTTGGTGCATTCGTGCTGGTCGACTCCATTACCGTAAGAATAGGTTTTTAACATTTCTTTCGAAATTCTTGGTTCTTTCATTTTGTCCTTCCATTGTTCATATTTCGGGAGGGAGAGGGCAATATTATCATTTTAACTTTCGCTAGGCCTACTTCGTTTCATGTCTTTCCAACCTCATAGAGTTGCGTTCAGAAAAGCAATTAACAAGCTGTTTCCAGCCATTGGTCATTTTCACCAAATAACCGCTTTTTTTTAAGCTGGTCCCCGCTAGGGGCCAGCTTTATTTGATGGACTGAAATTCGTTGTGAGTGAAAAAGTATCATATTTCACAACAGTCATGTGTGTGATGAAGGTTTCTTGAGTCTTGACACACCAGCTGCTGCTGGGTAGTAATTCCTGCTATCAGATAGGATGTGGGATGTGTGGTCTATCTGATGCAGCCTGCAGCCAGACATCAACACACACACACACACACACACACACACACACACACACACACACATGCACACAAAATTCTACACATTTTATGGAAAACTTATTTTTAAACTTTTGGTTGGGGGACCAGCTATGTATTCTTTGAATATCTCGGGGTTTTTTTGCAGGGAGTTGCAGGAGGGGTACTGAGAGGCAGTAGTAGACAAGCCATCGGTACCGTATCAAACTTTTTGGGTTACGCCTCAGCCCTAATTATTGGTGTACCCATAATGTTCCACTCTTCCCTTGGCTTGCAAGGTAAGAATTGTCATTTACCTTCCCTCGGAATGAACAATGTATGGTTACTACCCACCTTGTGTGTGGAAAAGTAACATCTCGGGTGGTACCTGTTTTTATGCTGAAGTTTTTGATTTAACTATTCACTGCACAACAATTCTTTAACACAAAACTATATAGTAGTTTTGTCCAGTTCATAGTCCTATCCACCGTTCTATGGTGTGACAATTCCAATGATAAGAAATACCTCTCGCAAAAGATCATTTTCTTGTCCAACGTCACACAAAGTCAAGGTTTTTAAAGAGTCAGTTCTCCCTCAGCTACCCTGCGCTTTATTTCTGTTCTATATTCGTCTCGAACACTGATTTATATTTAAAATGTTTGAAATGCCACAGGAATTAGTTTTTCTTGACGTATCAATTATGTTTTCTTTCAGTGTATTGGTTAACACTATTAGCTGCACAGGGAATACAGGTTATTGTTTTTGTGTCGTTAGTGATCAAAACGGATTGGGCGGAATTTGCGGTCAAGGTAAGAAATGTTATCACTGTTCAATGAACTGTTTACATTATTAAACTTGTTAATTTCGTTGAAAATAGAACCGCAAGATTAAGACAAAGAAATATTGGTGTTGAAGCGAAATTTGTCTTGTGACAAAGCTTTTCTGACATCATTTTACTCTTGTCCCATTCGAAACCTTTCGATGTAATGTATATACGTATGATATCATTCGGTAGTAGGTTAAAAGCAAATCTCACCTTCAAATGTGTATGCTAATTTAAACTAATGACTATTCTTTAGGCAAAGGACGGGAAACGGGAAGAGAGAACACATCCGACAAACACCAAGAAGTCTCGACGATATTCTCAAGATGATGAATCAGGTGAGGATATTTACATAGAAATTATGATGTACACGAACGAATCAATTCGAATGCCTTGGGCCTTTCCACGAAAGTTTACACAGGTTGAACAGGTTAATGTCTCAGGCCAAGAAAAGCTTTGCTATTGTGCTTCATGAACAAAGCTTAAATATATACGTAAGTAAACTGCCATACATTTTTTCTTCGATACATCATATCCTTCGAGACTATTCGTATAAAACTTTCTTTTACGTGTTCCAGCATTATTACACAGTAGGACATATACTATGGATATGGCTGCAGATGAACTAATAAGGCAATCGGAATGGAACAAATCCTATCTGCAGTCACTGATAATAAAACGCGCAACAATCACCCTGATTTTTATTAGCATGTTTGTTGTTGGCATAATTGTTAGGATCGCATGTCCTCCGCCTTCTGAAAATGACATGGATGTGATTAGTTCTACAACAGTAGAAAGTTCCAATATCACAACAGACTTTATGAGAAGTAATCTTGATTTAACGACAACTACACTCTCACTTGGACGCTAAGTTAGAACAAAATGATCGTGTTGGACAATTTTTGTTTCTCCGTGTTGTAAAAAATATCCGAATATTTGCAACCCAAGTTAAATGATAATTTTGCCCACACGAAACAACTGTAAATATTTTTTAAACATTGTTACAAATTCTGTTAATAAATGTTTTAAATGACATTTTGAACATTTTTTTTACGCATATTATGTTTTATGATTGCGCCCGTTTTACATCGACGTTTCTGAAATGCAAAGTCTTGAATTCGCTGCGTAAAATAACAGTCAACAATGTTGGGGAAGGAAATTTAATTATTTTTCTAGAGAGACAGAGATTTCCCATCGTTGTCAATTACATGTACTTGTGAAATTTTTACCTTGATGTGAAGAGTCGTTGCGTACGGACCTGCAATGCAACTCTTGCACAGCTGAAAATCATTTCTACATCCAAAGGCCCACAATTCATATCTGTGGAAAGATGTTGAATCAATATTGTTTGTAAATATAATGTATAATGTAATGGAAAACAATGTTCACCAGTGATTTTTTTTTCCAAGTTTAAACATCCTTCACTACAGCTGATTGATTGGGATGTTTCGGGACTCACCAGAAAGACTGCAACCATGCTTTCTATGTCAAAACGAATTATTTCACATTTGTTGAATTTCGGACAAATAAGCAACATAAATTATTTAAATAAACTATAAATTACTGTGAATATTTATTTATTCGAAATTAAAGATTTTGTATTTTGGCATAGACCCAAATATCAATATTAGATAATTATGCATTTCCTTTTGTTTACATCCCCTGCAAAATACATAATAAATGTGGTATTTGGTTGTATTGGTCAATTATTCATTAAGTACATACAATAAACAAGTTATGCATAACTTCGAAGACAGAAAGCAACACGTAGAAAACAATAGGCGTGTCACATTTGTAACAAGTACTATGTTCTGGTTACATAAGTCTCGGGTACCTCTGTTATATCGGGTTGTTCGACGAAGTGTCTTCGGGAGTAACGTCTTGGCCTGAAATTATTCAGAAGTCTCTTGAACTGACCACTGGAATTACTGACTTCACTCCCATTACTTCTTTTCCTTTTTCGGTTAGTTCTACTCACCACTGAAAGAAAAGTAGTATATTAACAATGTCAGTTACGTTTTGCCAACCGTCTAAATCGGACTGCGTCTCTGCCTCACAGGATTACGGCTATCCGATTAAACTTTTACAACCAAACAACATGTATAATCAAGATGTTTAACAGTACTCGACACGACACAGTCTGCAATCCGGCTTTTGATAATTACACTTCAGCTGTATTATTTCGATTGACCCATAACATGCACGGACTTCACTTGTGTACAATTAAAGATGTCAAGACACGCAGTGAATCTGACATAACATCTTCACTTACCCGAAGGAAGATAAGTACGAGTATGCATTCTGATTCTAATGCTGTCTATTTGTCCCAAAACTCTGGAGAATATTCTTCTAAATTCAAGTGTAGTAAGAGTATAAAGTAGCGGATTCAGCGCACTATTTACTGGTATTATCAGGACACTTAACCACGCATGCACTGTGTCTGCAATAAAGAAAAATTACAGCAGATTGAAAGATTCACACCTCAGTTTAAAACCCGCCTCAATTCATTTGTAGACAACACCATAAAACACTTAAACACTCCTATTGTATTTATTGGATGCGTACATTAATCTCTCAGAGATAACTCTTTACAAGATTGATCTTCCTCAATCAGCTCGTTATAGTATAACAATGTTCAGAAAAAGAAAAATACTGTATAAAAAGATATTTCTGATAACTCTTGTACATATTTGGTTAAAAATATAAATAAAAACATAAAACCACTTCACAATTCAGTTTTTACGCATCATACACAGAATGCTATTCTTTTATTGTTCTATCTATATATTTAGTCCATTTCTCTGTGTGGCAACAATGAGCTCAATTACACTTACCAGGTAGTATTACTCCACCATAGGCCAGAAATTTACAAATGATGATTGGAGTTGAACAAATTATACCAGCAGCAATAATCCAAAAAAATCTCTTGGCAATAACGGCATCATTTGCCTCTGGCATGTGACCCCAGGTGCGGCTCCTTTGGATTTCCTGGAACAATGCGACATAGCATATTACAGTCACGCCTATCGCAACCACATTGAATCCGAGAAATATAAAGGCCGACCATTGCCATCCTGACATGAAAGGGTTCTGCACATGTAGAGGAAAACAGACTCCATTATTTCCATAGAAACTGTACGACGGTTTTACTGTTAACATGGGCAAAATGGAAATTGTAAGGCATAACATCCACACAGCTGCCAGCGTGATTACGGCATGCCTTCTTTTAATTTTCGTGAAGCGAAACGGCTTGGTAATTACAAGGTACCGTTCCACGGATATGCAAGCCAGAATGGCAATTGACACTTCTGCGGACACCATGGCTAATACTCCGGTTAGTTGACACTGCCATCCCGAGGTCCACGCTAAAGCATAGGAATTGTACTCTCCTCTGTAGTTAATGTCGTGACTGGCAATAATCACAAGATAGACTCCCATTAGCAGATCCGCGACTGAAATGGACATTTGCTTTTAGTTTCACCATTGTGCTGTTGATACTTTATTTAAATTCATAAAGACATCCAGAAGACAGTGAGAAATATTTTGATCATCAGAGAATACATGAAACACAGTCACAGCAATAATAAAAGTTTAATATTATTTAATATAATTTTAGGATTTTGACTTCCAGTCCAGATTTTTGATGGCTAAACAAATAACTATAAATAGTTTGAACATCAAATATTAGTATATAAAGATGAAATCACGAAAAAAACCCCAGAAAATTAAGCAAACAAGCATCTTTTCTATCCATACTAGCGATACTGACATTTACTGGGGACGGAAGCTCTATCAATGTAAACTTGACTTGTAAGGTCATTTTCTTGCTGCTTTGAAAATAGGTCTTATAAGATAACGCTTACCACAAAGATTTCCAATGGTAAACAAGTGCGCTTTATTTCCTTCTCTCAGATACAACCTCCCAACCAGTACTAATATATTGCCCATAAGTGTGAAGATAGCGACAATCCAAACACAGATTCTAAGAACAGGATCTCCCAGCAGGTTTCCTACTGTGGACAGTCCGTCGCTCTTGGGCAAACACTTTCGCACATGAGGAACGTACTGACATTGATGAAAATGGGCAAATGTCCTGTAAAACCAATGAAAGAACAATGATGATGAGTCTTCAACTAAAACAATTGTGTAATATTATCGCAATTATGGTAATTCCTTAGTAAGAAAAATATTGTGCAGTCAATTACGCTTTTTTACGAATGCGAAGGGAAATTGTTGTGACACAAGCTCAAATTGACACGTGTTGTTTTTTCTCACGTTTGCTGTAAACGTCGAAGTGGCTCCAAGTGATGGATGCTGATGTTCTTAAACTTGCAGTCTCTTAAATTTCTATCAAATGGGAACCATAAACTCAGTTATAAAAACAGCTCATAATTTGATTATTCATATTGAAATGCACAGGCAGAATTTTATGGCCGAACGTGACATTTAAAGTTCTTCTATGAAGTACACTTGTCCCCGGATATATCGATATTTTTGGCGCGGAAAAAATATCAATATAAGCGGGATATCGATATAACCGGAATCGATATAAGCGGGGAAAATTGGTCAAAATATCAATATATATACTCTCAGCCTTAACTTTGCCCAAACTATTGAATCTTATCAATTTTATCTTGATTAAATATAAACAAATGTAACTTGTACTGATAAATGCAAATGTATAAATTTATAGTCCTATTAACTTGAAAGATATATGTCCTTTTTAGTGGCTTCTGGCAGATATGAAAGATTTCATAAAATGAGCCTAAATTGGCTGGCGTATTTAACTTAAAAGAAATGGGCTGGCAGATATGGAAGATTTTACTAAATGAGCCTAAATCAGCTGGCAGATATTGAAGATTTGACAAAATCAGCCGGCTGATATTGCAGATTTGACAAAATCAGCTGGCAGATATTGAAAATTTAACAAAAAATCCAAATCAGCTGGCAGATATTGAAGATTTGACAAAATCAGCTGGCAGATATTGAAGATTTGACAAAATCGGCCGGCAGATATTAAAGATTTGACAAAATGAGCCTAAATCAGCCAGCAGATATTGAAGATTTGACAAAATCGGCCGGTGGATATTGAAGATGTGACAAAATGAGCCTAAATCAGCCGGCAGATATTGAAGATTTGACAGTTATGTACATGTATTTATTATTAGTAAATTTGTAGTACAAATCGGCCAGCCCATTTTAAACAAATCGGCCAAATATCAGCTGGCCCATTTTAAACAAATCGGCCAAATATCAGCCGGCCCATTTTAAACAACTCAGCCGGCTCATTTATGAAAACAATCTATTGTCAGTTATGTACTTGCATTTATTATTAGTATATTGTGGGCAAAGTTAAGGGTGACATGATATATTGATATTTGGACCAATTTTCCCCGCTTATATTGATTCCACTTATATCGATATTTTTTTCCACGCCAAAAATATCGATATATCCGGAGACGAGTGTATCTTTCAGCGCGAAATCCCTAAATCCAATTTGGTTTTTTTCCAAATTAATTTTTGCTTGTCTAATTAGGTGAATTAGGCTAATTCGCCCAACTTGCCTAATTTTCTTCCCTGATTAGGCTAATTCGCCTATTGTTTTGCCTAATGAGGCAAATTAGGCAAATTCGACTAATAAGGTAAACAAATCTTAATTTGGAAAAACCTAGATTAGGTGTTTTGTAACGGATCTGACAGGAACAGCTTTGTGTAGCGTGAACAACTGTGATGAATACATAACATATCTATTTTTTTAATAAATTCATTTTATTGTTTGTATTACCTTTCGCCGCACTTTGAAATTGGAATTTCAAAAAGAAAATAATAGAAAAGAAATAAAACTTGGATGGAGGGGAAACAACTTGTATGCGGTTGCATTGGATACGATCGGTCGTAAGTCGATCAAGGAAAATTCATTTTTGTTAATTTACGACTAGTTTTTATTTGCTTTTCCGATTGCCGCACTTTGAAAATCCTAATCCCAATGATTAAAAGAAAAGCCTTATCCCCTATCCGCAAACGAAAAGCTAAACTCAACACGTGTACAGATGACGCGGGTTTAGTGGTGCAGTGGTTAGCCTTTAGCTTCGGCATAATGTCAGTTTAAGGCTTTTTTTATTTAACTGTTTGGGTTACATTTCACTGGCAGGATTTTCAAAGTGCGGCGATCGGAAAAAAAATTTAACTTGACCCCTAAAAATCTAAACTGTTTATAAATATCGACACAATTAAGATTTTTCCCGATCGCCTTCTGACGGGTCATGTCCGAGACAACCGTAGTTTGCTCCATGCTACATGTTTCAGCTGCCATTTGAGTCTTTTTTTTCGAAGTCCCGATTTCAAAGTGCCGCGGGAAATATAATTCAAATAAAAAAAGCTACAACCCCCTCCCAGCTGCAGACTATAGAATCGGTACGCCACACAATGCCAAATAAGTCCGCCATACAACAAAAGTGTTCTATTCCAAGATATATCCAATGCACTATGTTTTAGCTTACTCTAACTTGGTCTAAATTTAACAAAAGTGTGTATAAATTAGTTCAAAAATATTTCTTTTATCTCCTGAATTGATGCATACATATTTACATTAAATTTAGATCAAATTAATGAGGCCAAAAATGTAATATGTTCAAAGTATCTTGGAATAGAATACTTTTAATGAAAGAAAAATGCTTGGATTTTTAGCAATAAATAATTAAAAATTCAGGAAAAATGAAAAATTGCTAATATCTCAAAAGTTAGGCATTATTACCAAATTAAAAGTGTTCTATCACAAGATGTATTTGAAAGACTACATTTTTGCTCCCAGCATATTTGCATACATGTGACGTAAATATGCGTAAATCAATTCCACCACTTTTTCACTCACTTCCACAAAACTTAAGTAAGTTTTGTCAACTAACGTAAAATACTCTTGGCTTGAACAGTATGAAACGAAAGACTCAAAAAGCCGTGCGCCAGAGAAAGTTATCCGATGATATATTTTGTGATGGTAAGCGTAAGATCACGTTAAAAGCTTGTCATCACTTCTTACGGTCAACACTTTGGCTTAGCGGTTTCTCTCCCAGAATCTGTTTTTAAACTCCGACAGTGTTTCGTTACTAATGCTGCACATTTCTCAAATTTTATTTTAACGATTAGCCATGGTCAAAAGAAAGAACACTTAAAAATAGGTTCAATGGAACTAGAATTCATTTGACATTTTCAGACGGCAACGGATTGCATCACTGTGCCTGATAGTTTGTACGATTAAATATGCGCTCTGGGACCTTATTTTATGTAGGCTTTGGATGAGAAAAAAAAAATTATATACCGGTATAAACGTAAATATGATACCTCTGTCATTAATCACGCACAAATAATGACAACTATACTGGAGATGATAACAATCAAGCAAACCAGTCTTTCGGCCTGAATTTGCACGGTACACATGGATATATATTTTTGTTCAGTCCATATTTCGTACTTCCTTTTCCCTTTGTTTTCTGTTCGGGTCAAAATACCAAATTGTCGAAGAAAACATTATAGCAATATTTAGGGTTGTTTCTAGATAATACGGATTTCTAGTTAAAACTAAAGATTCTCAACTTTTAAACTTTAAGGTGAACGACCTTTTTATCATTACACTAGTGCAGACGTATCAACTTTTAATCAAACTGAAGTTTATTACTTAACCTTTAAAGTTGCGTCTTTAGAGTTTTAAGACATTACAAATACAATTACATGCCCTTGTATCTGTGACAATATATAATCTTTAGTAAGGTAAAATAAAATGTTTTATCTGACCTTTACTTTTTACGGAAAATGGCATTTCATTTTCTGCTCTGCTTGCGCTGGTAAAATTACCATGATGCCTGTAGTTCTGGAAACTGAATGCCAAAATTTAAACTTATTTTGTAACACAATCGCAACCGTAAATTGATTCTGATTTCTATGGCGTGAGGAAAAGGACTTCCTTCATCACATCATTCACCGAAAGACATCCCAACAAAGAGAATAATATGAAAGTTTATAAAATATTAAACACAACCGTGTTCGCGCTGGGATTCTGAAGTTACCTGTCATGCACTTGAAAGCATTACCATAAAGAGTGTGGCAGTACATTTGCTACACTATAGTTTTGTACTTTATTCGTGAATATTTTTGACAAATAAATCATCCGCTTTGTTTCTTGTTAGCGTTTTTATGAACTTAAAAGCCTTTGACTTTTTCAAAGTTGACATTTGTCTGCTTTCAGGCCAGCAGATAAAGTCTGCGTTCTATTTTGGTGACTTATGAACAATAATCAGCATCTTTACTTGAATAAGAGTCTTATCTTCGTCTCGACAAACACATCAAAACGATCAAAAGACAAATTAACAATGAAATGTTGTTTAATGTTAGAACAACCGTGTTTAGTGAACTGTCATTTCTGCTGAGTACAAGATGCCTTCGGTCTCTTTGTGAACGTGAAGACATGATAAGAGAATCTTCGTTAAGAACACACATTCTCGGCAGGAATAGCTCTTTGTTGTGAGTCACTTTGACATTCCCTTTGTATCATTTCCGACTCTTTCCATTAAAAGAGACAAAGACATGAGAAAAGATACACGGTAGTGTTTTGCAACAATATTCTCAAAGTAAATTGCAAGTGTAACTAGTTGTCGCAGTCCATAACGTCGGTGTGCAAATACCACGACATAATTGCCGAACAACGGATGTAAAACTAATATGCCAAATCGGGTTAAATAGCCTATTTTACTGTTGACGGCACAAATGTATCAATTCCACTAAGAGCTGAACTATAATTATGTAAAATAATGTGCTTTTTTCTGTAAAGCCTGTTAAGCCTATTTCGTTAAAACGCAAATTGTCTCGTGTTGTGGGCGCATAAATACTCTCAGTGTCGTACCTGATACGGTAGAATAGCTGCAATCGAGTAGCCAGCAAAAGCCGATTGTATCGTGACTTGAGTGTGAAATGTCCACTCTCTAATTGAAATAATCCCCAAAAGGAAGTTCAAATAGCAGGTAGATATGAGGGCCCTTTAGATCAAATAAACTGGCCGTCTCAAGTTGCATGTTACAAGTGGGACTTCATTCAAGATGGTCAATTATTATCTTATAGTTGTAGGCTACCTTAATCCTGGATTACAACCTGTAAAATGGGTTGAAATGACTATAAGTCACAAATGTGCTTTATAATTATTATTTCATGTTTTAAATCAGGTGTTGACTGCTGAATAATTCGATGATTTGTTTCGACTCGACATGTGTTGTATGTAGCTGTTCAGATTCAAGGCCTTTTTTTAATCATTTGGATAACATTGACCTGGAAGGATTTTCAAAGTGCGGCGATCGGAAAAAAAAATAAATAAATAAAAATTGGACTTGGTCCCAAAACACCAAACTATTAATAAGTGTCAATAAAATTCAAAAAAAAAAATTCAATCCACTCATGACAAAAGTGATCGATACAACCAACTGAGCTATATTTTGCCGTGCGCAACATATTTTGGCTACCATTTGAGTTTTTTTTTTATTTGAAGTCCCGATTTCCAAGTGCGGCGGGAAATGTAATCCAAACAATTAAGTAAAAAGAGAAAAATTACCCGGGTAGGCCAGGTAAAGAGTCTATCACGCTGGGCATCCTCACCTTCTACTATGACTTTAAATCTAAATGCAACAACCAAAGAATTACAAACAAATAATATATGATTTCACAAACTGTATTTATTGGTAACTATATAAAATAAAACTTGTCCAGCTTGTAAGTATTTTAATATGAATGAGAAAAAAATAATGTGCTGATAGTGAGCACACTTTGAAATCAACTTATAAGTTTGGTTCATGAAATGTACTTCTAGATACAATAAATATAATGATCTCTTTTATCATCTTCTTAACATTTCATGTTAGCTCTTCCAGTTGTTTAAAGCAAACATCTTGAATAAACATGACTTTCTACATTACTGCTTCATAGCATGCACTAGCATATGTTTTAGCAAATCTTGATCAGACCTAAAAAAGGCATTACACTTGTCACATTGTCTTTTTGGATGTTCTTTCTCACAATGTTCCTTCAAAGCATTTACACTTTTACACTTCATACTACACATCTTACAATCATATTCTTTATGCCTATACACATGGTTAAAACATTTCTTTGCCTCTGTAAAATCTGCTTTGCATATGTAACACTTATA
>JBCAUI010547579.1:0-10523 GCA_038406195.1 Haplosyllis anthogorgicola
TCAAGGGTCAAATATCATGCAATCCTTATCGTTATTAGGTGGCAGCATCGTCTAGAAGCTGTCAAATTTATATTTTGCAAGAATTAATTAGACTAAACTAAATGTGAGGATGATTCCATTCTTCCGTACTATGGCACTGAAGGAAAAATGTGAATGGTACCGCTTTAGCGGAAGTCGGCACACAAACAAAATTGCCGATTTGTGGCCTGGCGGCCAAAGGGTTAATTTACTTTCTGTTTATTTTGATTTTACCTCAGACCCAGAACTGGATCTGTCTTGCACGTGTTTGTAACAACATATCTTCACGATATTTTACTTCATGACAGTATGATGAGTATTCATAATGCACTATTAGTGTTGCAATGAAGCTTACCTTTAAAACTCCATTGTTACGTAGCCAATTCGATTTCTATTCATGTAAAAGAGTTTAAAAATCTTCCATTACAAAGAATGGTAAAGGATGAATAACTGTGAATAATTGTTGACAATGCTGGGTGATTAGAACATGGAACGAACCGTTAATTTCTTCCTGTAATTACCTAATTATAACACAGTTCAATTAACCAATCATGATTACAGCTGTAAAACATGGGCCAATTAACCAATTACTCCGTCATAATGCCACATTTCACTCCAATACTCTCATTAAAAATTGAATCGTTTCATTAAATTCCAACCTTTTTTTACGTCTTCAATTTTGCAAACTACCTGTGTGCAGTATTTAAAGCAGTCCAAAATGAACATTTCAGTAGGGCATTTTCAATTCAAAGTTTTATTTCCAAACGTGTTATCTAATTGAATTATTGCTTTTATGTTGCTTGCTGAAGGAAGTATCTACTGGTCCTTTTGTTCAAAAGCACAGCGTGGGCTTTTATGCTCTTTGGATTAAACAAATTTCTTACTGTATGTCGGCCAAATAGATATTCTTAGTCTCCAAGAACCCATTCTGTATTTCTGAATTTCTCGGTGATGATACTGACAAACAAGAGTTGAAATGGTCTAGATTACATTTATTTTTGATATCACGTCAACCTGCCATCTTTCCTTCATTGTTGTCCTCCATGGAAGTGACAGCACTTCAGTTTAAGAAAACAATCATATCTCTTCAGATGTGTTAGATGCACTTTTTGCACTTGTATCAAGGAAGAACCAAGTGACCTTCGTTATGTAACGTCCAATTTAGGGGTAAATTCCCTTTTATTTCTGATTATCTGATCTCAGATTTCTTGTTCCTTGATTAGAGGAGTTTATCAACATTGAACGAGCTCAGACAGATTGACCACAAGGCACAATAAACAAAGAAGGGAATTTTTTGCGTAGAAAACGTAAAAAATGGCAATAAATTGCTGAGAATTTATTTTTTCTGTTGTGTATTATGTACGTGCACAAAATATCTGATCCTATCACTAACTTCTTGATCCAAAAAAATGTTAATGTCACCTTATAACTTATTCCATTGCTAAGAGGTGAATCCGCGATTTGGCCCCCCCGAGGGCCTCTTGGATCCCATGAAGTGAAGCTGAGTGGGGTCCGAGAGTCCATCAGGTGGTCAAATCATGGATTTACTGACTAACAATTGAATAAAGTTCTTATTCCATGACCTCTGTGTATTTTTTGGGATTTAAGCAGGGGAAAATTGATCAACTAAACATGAAAATCAAGGTAATTTGGTGATTAAAATTGGCCGCCATATTTGTTTACATCATGTGACAGTAGGGTCCGGAGGTACCTGTGAGGTCTGGGCTCAGACCCAGCTCCTAATTGACCAATGGGAAGCCCGGAAATGTGCCAGGAATGGAATAATACTTGAAACCATTGTTGAGCCACTGGTGACCCTATTTTTGACTTCGGATGACTCAAAGGTAGTTTCAAAGATCGAGATTCAAAGCTAGAAATGCTACCATGTGAAATTTATTGCTCTCTAAATAAAGAGCCAAGAATGAACATTTTATTTCCTTTTAATACACAAGCTTCATTGATCTGTAAGATCACTTATGTAGTTTTAACTCCTTAAATCTTTTCTTTTCTGTGTAAGGCTCTCCTGTAAAATAAAGCTGGCATAGAGCAATGAAGACGTGTCGGAACTCAGGGGTACTGTGGACATTGTGGGCGAGGGATTACGCAATAAGTCTGGCTAATTTTAGACTTTGTTATTTTGATGCTGTGTGGACTTCCGTTAAGATAAAAGCAAGCGACTAGATTTAATTGTAGGTACAAATTCACTCCCTTTATTCTGCGATCCCTAAAAGCGGAATAAACTTGACTAACTGATGTCTATTTTGCAAGTATAATACGAGTATAGTCTAATATTCATCCAGGAAACCAGAGGCATCTCAGAACAAGAGAAAATTGTGCTCTTCTTGTGTTCTTTAGAAAAGCACGGTTTTAAACCATCTCCTTTCAGTTCCTCCACTATCACTGAATTACTTTCGTTTAAATGATCATAAAAATTCTAACGAGGAATTTCTCTACTCTATGCATTAAAAGTAACAGAATAGATTAATAGAAAATAGTAGTTAGTAATGGAAAGCAATAGATTCAAATGAAATTGTTCAGATATGTTTGTAGAATTCATTTTCTGCAAAACTAAGAATAAGAGCTCAAAGTGGAATTGTTATGTGTTGCTAGCGCAGTATCTTAAGGCCAATTAATTGTCTGTGTTGGAGCTTAGTGACCTTAAACTACGTGTTGTGGGTGAGTAAACTCCAACACGGGATATCAACATTCTTATCATAAACGCGCAGCACTCAAACAGGATGGTTCTAATTAAGGAAAAACCATCTCCAAGACAAAATGACTCATCTCCTGGTCAATGCCGCTTCCGATTGGCTGAGCCTTTGTGGGAGTAATGCAATTGTTTCACCTCATTGGACAATCATATGGATCACATGACATGTGTACCAACCTCTCGCGGGAGGTTAATCATAAACAATAGTAACAGCAGATAAAGGAAGTAAATAGATCAATAATGCTAATTGAACTTAGACATGTTGAGTCAGGTCATGTAAGATCAGTTTCTATTGACTGTCTTTTGTGACAGTCACATCCTGGTTCCTCCCCTCCCAAAGAAAAATGTTGGCAGCTTCGCAGTCACTTGTCCTGGGCATAGCTTCAAATCATGGTAATCAAAAGTACAGAGTGGAATTCTCTAATATTTTGTGCTGTACGTTTCCAAATTGATTTCGCGCTTTGTTTTTAGAGCCACTGGTACCCCTGTTATGGACTTTCTTTCCTTTCCTCTAATGGTTAGCAATCCAATTACAAATCCATGACGACATGACTCCAATACCCAAGTCCAAAACAGAGAGTGCCAGTGACCTTATAAAATGGACCCGGTCCACAAATAAAAAATGGTTTGTAACGTGTGACTCTGAGCAGCATGATTCTCTGCTATATTTAGAGGCGTAAAAGAACAACGTATCCACAATTTTATTTCCTGCAGAAACTTTAAGTGATGAGAGCATTAGCTAGCAGCTCCCGTGTCGGCTATCACCTGTGTAAAACTCCTACACTGTACTACTCTATGGGGAGAATAACCATAACTGCAATGCGTAAAATTCTTAAAAACTTTCTGTTACAATGATCTCATATTGTGCTCATACCTAAATTTGGGCAACTAGCCGCACTTTTGAAAGTGAGAGGGTGACATGCGCATATCTTATATCTGGAACTTGCTGGGCAGTAATCTATGATCGTTTAAGCACTATTTTGGAGACAAATAAATCTTCTTTGGCCGCATTTTCTCTGCAGATTTCTTGTCATGTAGGATTCTACATGCTTCATTTCACCCTGTAAACTCTTATTACCTCAGAAGCCCTGTGTGCTGTATCCTCAACATGAAAGCTTCATCCAGAATTAGATTAAAAAATTGACCACAGGATAAAAACAGAAGTGAGTTGATTAATATTCATGAATAAAGCACAAGATGGAACCTTCAATAAAACAGCATGGTACTGAAAGTGAATTCTGAGCAGTTAAATTACAAACGGTGCCTGTTCACTAATGCTTGAAAAAGTGTGTGAGAAGTGGGGTCGGCTGCCCGCTAACACCCACATACAGTACGCGCTTGTACTAAGCAAAAGCAGTGATAAATTAGAAGTGACTCCGAGGATCATACAAATGAGTAAACACGCCAGTGACCAGTGGCCTCAAAAGAGGAACTTTGGTCTTCAGAATTTTTCAAAATAACGAAAAGAAGCACAATCCGTAAGCGTCAATCAAACAGCAGGTGAATAAACGTAAATTTTATGCAGTTAATTTAGCTTCTGCCGGTAGGAAACGAACTGTACATTATTCTGTTTTAACTTGAATCGTTCATTTCTTTTATATTCCAGAAAATATTCGGTACAAACGCTAACCAAAATTAGTCCACTGTATTGGTCTTCAGTATTAAAATTTTAGAACGCTTCAGTTTGGTACTGTTTTATACGGTTAAAAAGCATGTCACGTCGTATTAGAAATCTAAGTGGTTTTTCACGAATGTATTTTTTAGACTTGTGGGAGGACTTAGTCAACAATATGGCTGTTTCTGAACATAACATTGTACCAAACATAACTTTTATTTTCATAAAGGTGAATTATGAATTTTTAAGACTTAGGGGAGGCAATGGGCTCATTGACATCTGTAATGACATCTGTTCGAGTGAAGACATGGCGTCAATTTCTATTGCTCGGAAAGTGAAATAATTTCATGAGCTACATGAGCATTGGAAACAGCCATTCAGCCATTCATGTCCAAAATTGGAACTTGATCTTGTAATGACCTTTAGATCAAAACAGAAAACTCGGTGGCGCCTAAATCTAGGATCAGCATGTATTTTTAACAACTTTGTGTCTCCAAAAACAGGATCTTTGTGGCTCCAGAAAAATGGCTCTCAGAGAAGAGACTGTGACGGTTGCCACCAACACGATAATTTTCTCCAACAATGCCTCTGTTACTGTTACCAGGGTGGTGAAACGGACCCGATCAAAAGTTTTAATACCACAGATGTTATCTAATTTCTCTTTAAGTATTGCATTGATCAGTGAGGTTTATCACTATTACGGTAATAAATTTATTTCATTCAAATATGCTTCACTTGTCTGTTTCATATCTGCATCACATCCTTGGAGATAGTGATAAAACTGTTATATCACTATCTCCAAAGATGTGATACAGATATTAAAAGGACAACCAAACCATATGTAAATATAAGAAATTTATAACTGTAATAGCTACATACCTTATTCTATCTGCAATACTTGAGGAAAATTAATAAATACCTGTGGTATTAAAACTTTCCATTGGGTCTGTTTCCCTGGTAACCATTTTTATTTTTCATAATTCTCCGTCCGAGCTGAACAAGAGAATGGGAAATGACCCTCATTTCAGTCTGTCAAGTCTAACCATGTCCAATTATCTAAATTGCTTTATGTCAAAGGTTTATTGAAGTGCGGCATCAAACTCTGTTGTTGCTCGTTGTTTGGGGTATTTTGTTATGCTAAATGGCTCGCGGAAAATAATGACAAAGCAAAATGGATCATTTTATTTATTTGAATTCCCAGAAGTCAAAACCCAAATAAGTATATTGTAAGCCATTTAAATTAAAGTACATTGATTAACTAAACAAGATGGCCAATTATTTATAATTGCTCGTTGTCTTTCGAAAGTGACCACACCGTTTCTAGCGTCATGTGGTAATGTTGTTTTTATGATGTCATTATATGCCGCCATCTTAGATGACCGGAAGTTTGTTTTTTATGCTGACGACCGGTGGGGGATGAGGAAGAAGGAAGGTAGACATACAACCAAAAGAATGTCTTCTTGTCTTTCGAATGAAATCTGCAAAGACTCAGTTCTCTCAATAGAAGATTTGAGAACAACTGAAATCCTGGTTATCCGGCTACGCTTAATAGTACAGATGACTACGATGTGCTAACGAGACTCCTCCCACTTTACTCACCCACTTACCCACTTCAAAAAAGCATTTAAATAATCGCCTGAATCAGCAAAGCCCAGACCGGAGCAAACTGGCCGGCATCGTTACCTACTAGGGCAGAAAACACACTGTGCTGTACTAGTTGTTCTCAACAGTAAGACAGCATAAAATGCCATTGTTCCAAAACCTAGTGTCTTTCGAATAAAATGCGTATTCAGCCTTAAAAAAAATACTTCTGGTCATTTGAAATGGCGACACATAATGACTTCATAAAATACAACACCACGTTAGAAACGGTGTTGTCACATTCTTACATTCTAAAGACAATAAGCATTTATAAACAAGAATGCCTTCCAATCAAAGGCCGAACCACCCGCTTCGCAAATAGTCATTAAAATGCAAGTAATAACTAAAATGTAAATAGTTATTAAAACATGAAAAAATTACAAAAATTTGAAATTTGACCCCCAAATGACCTTGACCTTCAAAGGACCTTGACCTATATTTTGACCTTGACCCTATTTACTTGTCTCAAACATCATAACAGTCATATTAGTAGACAACACTAAAAATTTTGACATTTTTTATTGCTGTGACCTTGAACTTCCCGCATACGCGGGCAGTAATAATTGCCAACTCATTAGGATCATCACTTGAAACATTTGAAAGTCAAATTGTATATGTCTAAAAGTGGAACAAACAACAACACACACTTTATTCAATAATCGTTTACTTACAAGAACACACGAGTTGGATTTTGTTAACACACGCCAACGAGTTTTGTTATCTGTTTTAAACAACAAGTGATTGCAATTTGTTTAGTATATAACTGACTTGCACTAAATTGCACTGACCACTATTATGAAATTTCTTTGCCATTGTTGTATTGTCTTAAGTTACCTGACTGGACTTAAAGTTCATTTGAAGTGGAAATTTCAAAGAAAGCACACACATTTTAAATTTTGGATATTCTAAAACCTTGGATTTACTCTGGATATTTCAAAAACGATTATATTTGTGATATATCAAGTGTTTGAAATGGATTATTATATTCAAGATAGCAGTATTTCTTTGGTAAGCTTGATTTGAAATTTAGATACTTACAGGAAAGAGAAATATAGTAAAGATGGTAATTTTAATTATTTTTCTTTGATACTACAGTCGTTTTTAGCCCTTTCTACAAAGATTATAAAAATGTGATTCTTGTGACTGTACTCCAATAACTTTTTTTCTGTGAATTTTTGAAAATATTGTAAATTTGACATGTGCTTTCCTTTCAGTGCAGTGACCTTTTAGTTCATACAGGTGAACATCCACACTGGGTCATTGCTTGGTTCTATTGTTTAGTTTGACTGGAATTTGATTGCAATTCGATTGCAATTTTAGAGCAAACTTGCAATCAAACTCAACAATAGATTCAAGCAAAGTCCAAGCGTGGCTGTTAACTATAAATAATTTTAATGCACTTGAATAGAAACTTCCCGCACGCGTTGTTTAAAGATGAAAGAATGGGTATAGTCATGAAATTTGAAACTGCTCGGTCATTTGGTCATTAGCCACTGAAGAGATCACACCTATACATGGGCATTCAAGGCTGGACTAGTGGAAAAAGGCTGGATATTCTCTGTGCAGTGACTGGGGAAGCAATGAATAAATTAGTATGCAAAGTTTGCCTTTTATATGGGCACAGGCTCTAGCTGACTGGTCACACAGTTGACTGGTCACACTGAACTAGTGTCAAAAATTTGACATGAACAAAATCAAAGATGGCCATCCCCAATAAATTTCTTGTGACCAATACTGAGCCACCAGTTTGCCTGTTTCATTCGAGGATATGAAAATGGTTTCTTTCATCTTTAAAAGACTAAATAATTGATGATGTAGGTGTGTCATGCATACATAAGCAAATGATATGCATTTATTAGGGTTTTTCTTAATTCGTACCTGGCCTTATTTTGTCTAATTTGTTTAATCTGTCTAATTAAACAAATTGAAATCTGCTAATTTTGGCAATAATACATAGATTCAGTGCATTCAAACAGTGTAATATGGTAGTTTTACCAAAAATGGTTCAATTTACAAACACTGAATACAATGTCATATCAAAACTCGGTATATTTTAGTACATTTTTATCCTATCTAATTAGACAGATTAGACAAATTAGACAAAATCACGCTTGGTACGAATTAAGAAAAACCTAGATTGTATGTATTATCGTGAATTTTATGCTAAGCCTCTCACCCGAAGGAACAGTACACGGAATTCGTATCAATTTGGGAACAATGGCGCATCAAAAGCACGGTGTGAAATTCTTATGTCCTTTCTTTTTGTTCTAGACGTTTCGAAACTGATACAAATTCCGTGTACTGCAGCACCGCGTGAATTTGTACCGTTCCAAAAATGCAGAGCCGTGAATGAACATTTCATTCCTTGACATTTTGTCATTTTTATTCCAGCCACAGGAGATGGTTTTATAATTGACACGGAAGATGTTTACAACCCTCTGGACAGATTCACTGATGAGGATCCACTGACGTCAGTTATCAAAAGGACTCTCAGCGGAAGACTGGATGTGTGCGCCTGTTGCTCCAGTAAACACATGTCCTTCTGCTGCACTGCCTGCATGAAGCAGAAAGGTTTATTGGGTGGTCAGCAGGAGGACAACGCTGTAAGTGCGGAGGAGGATGTTCTTACTAAAATTAACAACTTGAAGTTGTCTGCCTGTACCTGCTGTGAGCTTTCAGGAGGAAAAGGAAGGTGTTGCAATTGGTGTCCACGAATTACTAGAAAATAGATTAAATAGACTATTAGACTCAGGTGTTGGTCACTTCAGACTGTTTCGTGTTTACTCTTTTATAGTCATTTGGCTCACGAAATGACAAATGATAATGAAATGATAAATGATAAATTTTGAAGCAATAGATTTTCGTATTATATCATTTATTTATATCATTTGCATAGTACGGAATTCCTTAGTTCCCAGATGTTTCTTAATCAATCTGATTTTCTTGCTTCAAAGGTGATTTAATGTAAATAACCCGATGTATAAAACTGTTATGCAATCAATATCTGTTTAGTTAAAATTAAATTGTGGCGTTTGAATTTCTGCATGATTAAGATTCCTTCGTTGATTTTTCTCTCTCATGTAGTTACTTATGAACATTAAATATTCACGAACCTTACAGGGAAATCAAGAAATTGTACAAAAACCTAACGAGAATAATTTGCGATAAGTTAATGATTGAAAATATTTTCACTGAATCTTCACCAGCTCCTGAAATGAGTTTCATTCTACGTCAGTGGAATTCCATGCAGTGTCTTTGACTCAGACAAGCGCCTATTGCTCTCAAACTAAAGAGCCTAAATCAGACATTTCATCCTCTGAACTGAGACTTGCAGGACCATTCCATATCAGATCATGAAATTCCTATTAAAAGTTAAGCGCCCGACTGCCATTAACTCAGCATTAGCGCAGCATGAAATTCAATTGTTGCGGCGCGCTGAACCTTTAATAGGAATTCCATGATCTGGCACCGCCTCACGGGACTCTCACGATCTCTGAGACAGTTTGTCTGGGTTCTCTTTTCATAAAATGTCATCCTAATTTCTACCTTTTCACTGTGATGCGTGATTTAAAGGTTGCTATAGCAAAGAAATTATTTTCAGACAATATTTCATTTACGGATGCAGCCTTCCGGAAATAGTGTTGCGTCAATACAAAAAGCCAGAAGCCATTTTTAAACATAGTCTGGAGCAGATGTACTACGAACTTAAGTTCATTTGTCCAGCCATGTTTTTTCTAATTGACATCCGACCTGTCTGGTGTGGAATCAAACAGTAACGAATCAAAATAACATGCAAATATCTCAGCAATATTTAGCGGAAAACTAGTCGCTCTGGAAGTCCCTGGTCAGATTCTTCAGCGTAGTGATTTTGCCATCACTATTATCCCTTGAGTTTTTATTAGCCTCGTTAGGCAAATCCGCATAATATCGCTAATTTTCTTGTCTAATTAAGCTATTTTGCCTAAAGTTCTTTCCTAATTAGGCGAAATAGGCACATTTCAGAATTTCTCCACAATGAAAAATTTGCAAAAATTTTTGGTTATGCAAATGTACCAATATCTAGTACCAAACCTTTTTAAAAATATTTTTTACACTCGCGCTACATTCATATCTCGAAATGGACACGAAATAAAACTTCCTCGAAAATGTCTTTCAGATGTTGTGATGAAGAGAGCTATCTCGGTAAAAGGTAGTGTCTCAGTCTAATCCAGATAAACCTAGATATCTGCAAATTTTCATTCAAAGTCACATGTCTAGCTAAGAAAATAAAATCTAGATAAAGTAGATATCTACTTATGAAATCAAAAGCTTTAGTCTAAAAGGATTACAGGTATTTGACAATTATGCCTGTATAAATTATAAACACTGTCGACTAGCATCAATCGGTTGTGAGGCGGAGTGAATGCACAGAGTAAGCGAAAACTTTAAATTCATTCTATAACGTTTTATTTCTTCTCTGGATATCAGTTTACAGTCTATCAATGTTATAATAACATTCTAACAACAGCTGAGGCAGATATGACATGAATTACTCTGCCA
>JBCAUI010547590.1:0-10523 GCA_038406195.1 Haplosyllis anthogorgicola
CCCCAATGCTATTCCAATACGGATTGTGAAGCTAACCCATTACTATCTATTTTAAGGGAAAAAGTCACTTCGCGACACAACCATGACTGGAATAATTTAAATGTGGATGAAATCACTTGTGGAAACAAGTACAGATACTTATTATTATATTTATTCTGTTGTTAATCATAAAAAGATCAATTTATTTTGTAAAGAAAAATTATTTTTTCGTAATTATGAAATTTTTTGGAATAACGTCCACTGTGCCGACACAACCATGTTATAATTTACATCGTAGCTTGTATCTTTACGAAATTATTTGTATTACCTTTAACACTTGTCGACACCTTTATTTATATTTCACAAAGTACATAAAGTCATGTGTACATAAAGTAATGTGTAATATCAAAACTTGATTCGTGTGAATGCCATATTCACCACTGTTGGTCACGTAGACGTTGTATTGTATTTTTGTTCATACTTGTATTATTATAGTTGTTGGAATAAGTTTAAATTTCACTTGTATATTTAATGCATGAGTCACGGTTTTTTTGGATGTAATATCGACAAGAACAATGTTTTAACAGCGAATATAATCCGCACAGAAATATCAGATTCTGTTATGTACGAGACAATATGTATTATTATGGTTGTGGTGTACCGGATCTGCTGGTCAAATATATCGAACGATATCTTTTTAATAAATGAATAAACAAAGACAAATAAGCTTCACATATTTTGTTTCTCGTATTTTGTCTTTAATTCTTCTTTCCCAGTCATTTCCGCCAAGACCGTTCACTCTTGTTTCATCAGATAGTGGGAACCTCGGTAATCCATTCGTAACTAATTGCACGGTAGTTATCAGATTAATTAATAGCAACATCACACCACACCTGCCCAATTAATATTTTATTTATATTTTGGAAACATGTTGAACGTTTACTCAAAAACGCTCCCATCTTCTATGGAGCTTGTTGTCTCGTCCATTACACGAAATTCTGCTGGAAGATACTCCTCCAATTCTGCAAGGAGATCTTCCTTCTGTAGAAATAACTGAAAAATTAAATTCATTGCATTAATTAAGCAATTATTTGCAGTAAAGCATTTCTACGGTGCATCATATGAACAGCCAGACACAATCACACATATACATGTACATGTATGTACAGAACATGTCACACTGTATCTGAAACTGAATATCAAAAAGACAAATCATGTCGAAAACATAACATTTCAAAAAGTAACATTAAACAAAACTTACTAGTAATTTCTGATTGTTGTTGAGTTGTTCAGCCTCAACTTCGACAGCAAAATCACTCGATGGGTGAGATTTCTGATACATCCACAACAGTTGTGTACAACTTTGTAACCTAAACAAGAACGGGTAGATATGTGGAATAAGCAAGTGTTTTAAGCATAAAATAGACAATGAACAGGGGGCTATCGCAGATGTAGGAATCTCATATTTCTTACCTGTTATGCTTGATAGCGAATGATATAATGTTCCGCATCCTGCTGACTCGTATTAAGTATTCAGCAAATTCTGTTTTATGATCCGTTTCTTCAATTATGCCGTACAACTTACGTTCATCTATGTGTAGGAAAACCGTTCCGGAAATCTAAAAAATTAAAAGAGTGCAACAACTGTTACATTTTGCATTTGGAATCAATTGGTTATTGGTATCTGGCATGCATAACACAATGCAATTTAACTTAATTTCGTCTCGTATTGAAAAGGACTTAATATGATGGGTTCTCAGCACTACCTGGTCTGCCACAGGAACAGTTTTTCCTTGGCTTCTCAATTCTGACAGTTGATCTAGAATGTTGATGTGACAGTTTGAGGAAAGCAAACTATTGATATGTTTCTCCTTTACGTTTGCTTGGGGAATCAGCAGGAGACAAGAGAGAGCACAGGAAGGAAGCTCCAGGTTAACAAAGTGTCTAGCAAAAATCACCATATCCATGTCTAATAATAATGGACACCTGAAAAAGATTAAAATGTGAATTAATTCCCCTTTTTCCAAAAGTCATTCTTCATGACGTATCAGTAAGTACTACTTACTGATACATCTTTCCTATGAAACGAAAAAGTTTCATAATACCAGGTTAGTTTTTTTATCGCGATTATGAGTAAATTCCGGGAATATGTAACGATGCTTGATGCATCACTTTATTCGTACTCTAATAATGGCAGTTTAACAACCTGTGCAGGAGGCTAGCAGAATGAAGACAAGAAAGCAACTGGTCGTCACTGAGTGGCGGCACTACAGATGTCAGTGGCATCAGCAGCACGGATCTCCAGACGTTCTGTATGCACTCCACCTGCCATAGATCTGGAACTCCGGATAACTGTATCATAACGTGTCGCAGGTACTCAAACTGTGTATAAAAATATTCAATCAAATTAGGACTAAACTTCTGTTGTATTATCGGGTAAATTTAAGACTTGTTCGCCCCAAGATCTTCAAATTATGTAATCGTCCAGTCTCTTCTAAGTGTCAATCAAGCACGATCGTCTTGTATGTGTAAATTTCTATTAGGCAGTCGATTGTAAGTCTTCATCAAACAAACATGTATATTTTCATAACATTTATAAATGTAAGTTGGTGTCAGAGTTTTATTTTTATACGAGAGAGATACATCAATTTTATTGTCTTTTACTGCCTTTACACATGTTGTCATTTTCTTTAATTTTCATTGATGTATTTATCAACTTGTCGTACTGTACACTACCTGTTGAAAAGCCATTAATTGTTGCAGTACACTGTTCCATAGTTGTATATCGGTTATTTGATAGTCCAGACAAATGTCTGCAATTAGTCTCACCGCCTGAAAATATTATTCATTTAAAGTGTTTAGTACGTACCATGCTTGAATTTGCGAGCTAATAAACTTAATCCCAACGTTAAACATGTTTCTCACCCTTTGCTGATGTCGATGGTTTTTCCATATGCTACGAACCAGTCCTTCCTTGTTACACTTGTTGAAGCCAGCAAGTGTTTGAGGGATGCGTAACCTCTCCAATTCAACCATATATATTAATATCTGCATGTGGTTCCTGGTGCAATATATTGTTCAACAATGAAGTTTTGATTTACATTTTGAAAAATCAAAGAAAGTGACTAAGCTTTTCCTTCAATCTCAACATTGACCCACCTGACTTCTTCCACAGAGGTCTGACAGATGTTTGCTATGGTCTTGTTGTCAACCAAAGAGAATAAACACTGCAAGGCTCTCACTCTGCACATATTGGTAGTTTTTGTGCTATCCTTCTGCAACACGAAGACAAAAGCAAAGGCAATTATTCCAGAAATATAGCAAAATGCCTACTAAACGGGGGCCAACCTTGTCATTCCTTCACTATAAATCTATCAAGCAGATGGGCATTTTGGTGGAAATGAACGTTATCCATGATTTAGATTTGACATTTGAATGTGCTAACATACTGGAGACAACAAACAAACAGATAAATAAATAAACCATATTTACATTGTAAGCATAGTTGAGAAGGAACATTGCATTAGTTTCAAGGGATCCGTGTTGCAGCAGATAAATAGCTCTGTTCAAGTTTATTTCGTCTGTGTTCCTGTCTTCTTCATTTCTCACAGTCATATCCAGATTCGACATAGTGTCCATGTTCATGGTCTGAAAATACACGATACAATTTTCCTCGTCCCAATAGTTCTATACCTTATCAGTGACAACACGATTATGTTACATCTGTAAAACTATTCGGAACTGAAAATAAATACACAGATACATTAACACTCAAGTCATGGTATGAATGCAGCAGTGTGAAGAAATGCCATACACTTTAGAAAAAACTAAAACTACAAAAATATATCACCGTATCAACATCGTCCTGCTTATTCTGAAGTGAAGATGGAAGCCATTGTTCTAGCAATTTCAGCCGTATCCTGCTCAGATCCACTTGGTTTATTCTTCCTATCTCATCTGCTACCTTGTGAATATCTGCCAAATACATACAGTATGCATAGCTTAAATTTAAGCAAACAACAATCTTCTTTGTTTACTCTATTGCAAATCGTAATTGTTGTGGGAATCTCCGGTCAGCTAATTACGTGTTTACTCACCAGGTAGATGATCGAGCATTGATCCATGGAGACTTCTTTGTTGTATGCTCTCATGTTCGTACAACTTGAAAATAAGCTTCACAGGTCTATTGGCCAAAGGAACAATATCTGATCCAAGTCTATGTTGATACAAAACTTGCTCTGTCGACAGACGTTTGTAGAGATTGTTGAATTTTGTATACGATTCTTGTGCCTTCTGCCTGTCCACAGACTAGACATAAAGTAGTACATACATTTCTTATTTCATGGGATTCTCCATTGTTAGTACTATGCCAAAATTGGACTTTTTTGCTAATTATGGTCTGTGTATTTACAGATCCCACACATCTGATAAGTTTTCTACTCATTTTAAACGTTTACACAAAATCTTACCCCTTCTGCCGAACTTTCCATCCACTTCTCAGTCAGAAACACGCATGCTTTGAAAGCTAAGACCTTCTCCGCCCCTAAAAATATTTTTTAATAAAATTTATGAAAAGCTACACATACTTTAAAGCTAAGACCTTCTCCGCCCCTAAAATATTTTTTATCAAATTTATGAAAAGCTGGAGTAAAAATGCAAAATCTAAAAGCAACATTCATTATATATGAATGCTTTCATTATATGGTATGCGATTAAAATGCAGAATTAACGGGTTTACCCATAGGCAGTTCTTTGGCCGTCCAACTAGCACACATCACAGCTACATCAAATACCGAGACCTGCAGTAGAAGATGTTTGACTGTGTCGAACATGGCAACGAGTGCGCTGCTGTCCCAGTTACACCGGGCTTTGTCTTGCGGGCCATCTCCACGTTCAGTCTCCTGAGTAGCAGCTGAAGACTTCTTCTGTTTGATGTAGTTCTTCACTATGTTTTGTATAGTCACTAGGTAGACGTTATCTGCTGACAACTGTAAATATCAAACTTATGCCATGTATTAAATCAAGACCTTTTGAGAATTTAAAACCTTAATCCTTGAGCATTGGAATAATACAATATTTACGGCTGTCGATTTTTTCAAGATGACTCACCCTCTGTAATTTTAAACCCACCCGGCTGAATAAGTTAGAAAACAATGATAAAGCTCTGAATATACTTTTAAAACTTACTTCCAAAAGTTCGACTACTTTCAACCAGGCAGATACAGTATCAGGATTAAGTTCCGGGGCTTAGATAAAGAAAAATATAAGAATATTGTTTAAATATTACAACATAAATATAGCTAACAAAGCTTAAAATGTCAAAACTGACAATTCTTGGAACTCATTCACGATTTTGGGTCGTAAACCATTAGTCTGAAAAGGGTTGAGCACAATTTTTTTCCTTTGTTGCACATTTTGTGCGGCTGAACATAATCTATTGCGGTTACACAGTAGCAGACCACGCGTTCACTCGGAGCTCTACTCAAAAATTTGTCACCTTATTCACGATCGATGTTGAGCACGAGCAAGAGGTGTTGAGTTCTCTCACTGAAGTGAGGATCATTGTTCATTACTATGACGCCATTGTGATAGTTGATGTTTAACAATAGGCTTAATTGTGAGCTTTGTTAACTTAGTCATAGAAATGGCTTGAGCAATAGAGGTGTTGAGTACTGGAGTATTATGGTTCTCAAACAACTCAACTTAACTGGGCCAAAGTGACACATTTGGAAGCTCAATTTTGAGTTTTCTACTATCTGTATGCTTGAGAAATTCAACCCGTGTCACCTGCTCAACTAGGAGATCCGTATAAATAGCCGAACATTTCTGTCATAAATCAGTCAAAAATATCTAACTGACTATACAGTACTTAACAGACACTGTAAAGCTAAAGAAATAAAAACAACATTAAAATGCAACAGCAAAACAGAGTTCCTCCAATGCACCCCGGCATGCTACGAGGTAAATTATCTTACAAGGCAGTTTTAGTTCAATTACCATATCAGCCCAGCAAGCTTCCGTACACTGATTTAAGCAACATACTCGCATTTTCATTACATTTGAAACTTTTATTGATTTCCAGATGAGATGCCAGCGGTAAATCCTAGCACGTCGATCTTCAGACCATGGGAGACCAACTCCTCAACTGATCATGTCAATAAGAATGAGCTGGAAAAACAGGATCTGGTCTGCAATCAATCTGACTCATCAGATCATGCACAAGATCTGCGACAGGATATCAAGACCGATGGGCTACGGTGGCTACAACCCAGGACCAGCAGTGTATCGGTTCCAGCCTCCAGTTTTTCACCGACCATCGTAGTTTCAACACCCTACAGCAGCCCGCCCCTCCAGCTGAGCCCGCCATCAGCGAACTCAACTCCGGGAAACCAGTCCAACGATAGTGCCTACCACAGCGACTCGAGCACTCCATCACCTGTTGCTAAGCCAGCCACACCAACTAAAGGGACAAGATTGTTCAGTGCTGATGTGATAAGAATCCTGGATCACTGGTACCACCAGCACTTTGATCATCCCTACCCAACACTGCATGATGTACATGAACTGGCACGGAAATGTAACTTACGGCCTGACCAGGTCAGAAAGTGGCTCGCCAACAAACGTAACCGATCTCACAACACGCTAACATATAACGGAAATGTGCATCCGAAAAGTGCCAAAAAGTTACAACAGAAGCAGCACAAACCTGACGTTCTGCCCTCTCCTTACCAGTACCGTGCAACCATGCCTTCAGCACCCCAGTCTTATCCGTGGGTACAAGTGCCGTTCCCAGTTCCTGGCTATCCCATGCAGCATCGAAACATAGCCTCCCCGTACATATCAAATCAACTCAGTGGTTTAACATATAATCAGCAACTGCACCATCAGAACTACATCAATCAACTCGTTCTAGCTAAACCGTTGCAACAAAACGTGGAGCCATTTATCTTGTGAACCACACTTAATTTGTGAATATTTTTCATTTATAAATGCTCCCAAAATAGCATATCCTGTATTTGCATGTCTGTAACTGTATATTCATACCTTTTCTTTATCTCTATTCTTGTATATATGTGTGTTTTTTTATATTATATTAATAAATATTCGAAAAATATAATTTACTGTTTCTTGTTTTGTGTCAAAGTAGGCGAGATACTCACATATAATTTTCCACTGGTCCCCTGACAAGAGTGGATGGAAGGGAAGTCGATGTGTAGATGCCTCAGATAGCTTTCTACTGCCACACAACAGTTCTCTTTCTTCGCTAATGGGCTGGTAATTCTTCTCGTATTCACCGGGCTCTGCTGTTCTCTTGTAGTTGAATAAATACTCGAGCAATTTCAAGCCCTAATAATAAAAAACATTAGTGCTTACTACAAATAAATTACACGTATACTACAACTATGTTTGAATGACTTACAATTACTGCTTACCGTTTCAGTCTTGGAATCAGGACTAATTTTCTCCATTCTCTTCAAAACGAACCTCAGCCTTTCATAGTCATATGGGTCGAGCTGCAGAGTATAAATTCAACATGTAACACGCTGCATGAGAAATATGTTTACTTTCTTTAATATGTGGAGCGCCTGAGTGTAAGCAAAAACTGACCTTTTGTAGAATATCATTCAGTTTATCAAGCTTTTCCACATCAGAAGACGTTTCAACACCACTCAAGACTGAATCTGCCTTTACCAAGACCTCTTCTATTCGCTGGTTTCCTTTGAAAACTGTGTCTCCGGAATCTAGTGAAATAATTTACAACGTACGTTAAAATAAGAAGAAAATTCATACTCGACTACATCGACTGTTTAAGGAACATTAATTACCATCATTTGCATCTTGAGGAAGCAACAGATGATCCAAATGCATAAATAATGCTTCGTCATCACAGGCTAGGGAAAATGCACTGAAAGTAAAAGACAAATAATTAAATAACCTATTCAAACAATTTGCACATGTAGTAATGATTCGGTATATTGTTAATATGATTTAAGTACCTGCAATACTCCTTGATAAGATCAACAGTGACAGCATCGTTCTGTACCAGAAGCGGAACAAGTGCCCTTTTCTCCTGAGGACCGCTGTTAAACACCGATTTAAAAGACATCTGTAAAAAAAGTTAAAATAATGACGCTAATCACAGCCATCACCAAAATGTATGTTCTTTCTACAGTTGTATTTTTAACTTTGTCTGTTACCTTCAATTTGTTGAACTTATGTCCCCAGTCCGCATTCTTCTCCACTTCTTTGCACATTAAAAGTAATTTAGGCTCTTGGCTTAATTCAGCATAGTCAACACCAACTCTTGCCAGTGACTACAAAAAGGCAAATCAAAATCTAAGTTGTCTCTTGTTGCGACTGTTCACTTAGAGATGCTCAAACAACTGCCAAAATATATTAATAACAGGTAACTTTGATGTTCTTACCCGGACTCTCTTATAGTGGTGACCGGCTGTTGCTTGGAGTTTCTTCAACGTACCTACTGCTGTTGACTTCTGCAGGTATAGTACATACCCCAGAGCCATGTTATGGTCAAGTCTACTTTTCTCAACTATCTACAAGAGAAACATATGGAGTTACATAATGTTGACCTATTCCTTTCATTTGGGTTAGTGAATCTCTATGTCTCTGGTAGCAAGATTAAATACTTTGGAACTGCCATTTTATAGAAACACTCACTTAAGTGTAACATAATTTGCTGTTACTTCACACCTTATGAGGTGTCAATATACGGCAAACATCACACCTCAGATACCAAGCGATACCTTCTCAACTGCACTAACACCTCATTCCATGTTTGTTTCACACCATCGATGTGTTTGCACTCTATGCATGAATCGGTCCTTAACAAATGTTTATTGTTCAAGACATTCCCTCAAATCTCATGTATGGACTAAATTTTATTTTCAATTGTTACGTTAAGTATCTTACCTTCCTGAGTAGTGTATCAACAATGGCATTTATTGTATTCTGTGCAACAGTGGACACTTGTAAAACATGAGTTTGATCTTTCGTTAGTATTTCTTGAACTTCCTAAAATGTTAAATAAATGTAACAAAATCTGCAAATTATGTACAAGATTCCATGTAAACAAAGTTTGTTTCAATTTGTTTTAACCTAGGGCTACATGTTTACCTGAGGTCTTTCTAATAATGTTCCCATATCCTGCACAGTGACATGTTGTATGACGCTGGACAGAGCATCTAAGGAATACTGCAGTGCAAGTTCCGTCTGACCATTCTCTTGTAAGTATCGGGTCAATTCAAGAGCTATGGACGTGAGCCTTTCAACTGCCGTTTGTGATTTGTTGTTCACATCAGGTTGACCTTTAAGGGATAAAATATATCTTTTACATCTACATGGGCAGAAATAACATTTGGAACACTTTAGATTCGGCATATGATATTAAAATACAAAAAATTCCATTGCTATTTAAAATGAATTGGTGTTTCATACCTTTTCTGTTTTGACCCTGGATTCGGTCTTGCTCGTACGGGTATCTCTTTTCTTTAGTCTCTGTAAAGATAATTCAATTCACAGTAGATCTAAATCTTAGGTTTTCTTTCCATTATTCAAGTATCCCCACGATTAAATAAAATCCTGAGCTGGGGCTCCCTTTTATATCAATGTTTAACGTTGACATATTTGCTTAGTCACTTACATAATTCTTTGAGTTAACATCTCATATATTTAAAACTTGACACCTGTACAGCCGTTCTTCACACCTTGGATCAGTTTGCTTCATACACCTATATTAATCCTTCATTGTATCGATGAGTTTAAACGAAAGTTTGCTTTACACCTACGTCTGGCACTTTATGCTACTTAATTCACACCTCTGTGTTTATAAAGATTGCATGAGATATAATAGAATGCTCAATTTGACATGGTGAACGAACTCTAATCGGACAAAACATACCCATTAATGGCAGGCATGCCTGTGCATATTCATATGCATTTGGTATACACATTGAGGAATCCATGATGAGTCCTTCTTCCACAAACATGTCATCAAAGGTCCACTCCTTGTATGGATCTCTGTTCGACAGGTCATTTCCCCGCACAGGCTTCTGGAAGATGGAAAGTAAGACGGACTTGCAAGATCTATCGTGAAACGTCTTTTGTTGCTTACTATCAACAGCTACTCGTTACCAGAAGTACCAATTTAAGACTAACTGAATCTGCATCTTCACTAAGTCATTTGACAGTACCTTTACGGTGATGCCATAATCGCCACTTTCACACTGCCTTGCTACACTTTCCGCTAGTGAAGTACACTTACAAAGCTCTAAACATTCTGACAAACGTTCTGAAAAAGAATTTAATCAATAATAAAGTACATGCATAGTCTGAATTTTAAGTTAACTAGATGGAACCCGTCCGTTGGACGGGAGTAAAAAGAGAGACAGAATATATGTGCTGTCTGAATGTGGCAGCTTATGTGTGTGTGAAGCAAATGGGTGAACAGCACTGTCAGGATGTGGCAGATGAGCTTTTGGCATATTGTAAATATGGGTCCTTTGGACCTTGGACATGGGATTTTG
>JBCAUI010547601.1:0-10522 GCA_038406195.1 Haplosyllis anthogorgicola
CAACACTAAGCACATCCTAGCCATTCAATGCACCAATCATCACAAATAATTCAAAATAGAAGCCGTATCAATATGCTTTGATCTGGAATGTTAGTTATGAACAATGGTGACACTATTTTAAACAAAAGGGATATACCCTTATTAGCATAATTGTGCCATGGATTCCCTTTCGTTCCACTAGATTGAATCCTATGCCTCTCATTTTACCTTAATTTTGAAACAATAGATGTTCGTGTTGGAATGAAGGACTCAACGTGAAGTGTTATTCTGTGAAAATCAAATTCATCCCTTGATCTAATGGGCCAACAATCGCAGAATTATGAATTACTATAATCGTATATATAATATTTTTTAAAAAAATGTGGATCGAAGTCTATTTTTGGGGGCCACTGGTACCCTCTGTTATGGAATTGGATGTCTCCGCCGAATTGTTTTAAAGCCAGGGTTAATTTGTTCCTGGCATGATTACACACTTGTGTGCTATGATCCTGAGAGTCACAATTTTTATTTCACCATCAACTCAGGAAATCGTCTTAAATGCCTACTGTAATTTGACTATGTGACGTTATTTTTTCTGCATAACTTGCATTATTTCTTAGTATCTAGTGTAGAACATGTGCTCACTGTAGTCACACGGGTGCGCAGTTTCCTACAGAGGATGAAATATCTGATTAAGGCTCTTCATTTTGAGAACAATAAGCCCTTTTGGTTGAGTCAAAGACACAGCATGGAATTCTACTGACCCAAATTGAAATCAGTTTCATGCTGGGTTATTGAAACTCTAAACTCTGGGGAACTGAAACGTAAAACTGATAGAAATTTAATAATCTGCGTGGGAAGATATGTTTATTTACCGAAGAAGTTTCCACTGCAAAGAATATTCTGAAAGGCAAATTTGCCTAACTAGGGAGGCGAAATTAATCAAAATAAAACATTGCTGCATCACTTAAATTATTGAAATTTTTTGCAGATTTGGTAGACGATAAAGACGCATCTGATGAATTAACGGAACTGATGGAAGTGGTGGACGAACCGGCGACAACACGCCTGATCCGGTCCGTGCTGAGATCCCCTGTCATCACACAGGACGATATCGCAGACATAAGCACACTCAGGAAAGTTTCATTCTGGGACCATTTAACAGGTACACACATTAAATTGAAATGTTAAATTGGTTCCGTAACTTTGTAACCATATTGATACTGCCTTTCATTTAGTCGTATCATCCTGGAGATGACGGCACGTGCTGAATATTCTTCAGTCCTGAGCCAGAAGTCATAGGAACAGCATGGGTCATTTGTATTGTGAATGGGCACACAGAGGTCTTCACTCTAGGAGAGACACCAAGAGAATGACCAA
This sequence comes from Haplosyllis anthogorgicola, assembly GCA_038406195.1. Taxonomy (NCBI): domain Eukaryota; kingdom Metazoa; phylum Annelida; class Polychaeta; order Phyllodocida; family Syllidae; genus Haplosyllis; species Haplosyllis anthogorgicola. Next base: position 1,360 of record JBCAUI010547601.1, read on the forward strand.
GATTTGCATAATTGGCATTCACCCCGTTTGCAATTAAGAACAATGTATTGTCAAACATGACAAACATACCAAACACAGTGCACAGATCATTTATTTGCCACTTGGGAAGGGGTTTTATTTTTTGTTTCTTTCTTTCCTAAAATTCTGAGTAAAAATAATAATCTCAGCTTTAAGGGATAAATACTGAGGAATCAGTAGGGAAAGAAACGTGTGTTAATAAGCACGATTTTTTGGCAAAGTTGTGAGGTGATTTGCTGAACTGCAATAGTAGAGGAATTTTCTGCCGCCCCACAATTGTGGCAGTACCTGACGGGCAATAAATACGATGCATACTTAATTCTCTACTGGTTCTGTTCATTTGCATTTCAACATTTATTTCCTCCTTATTTGAACAGTCAGTTTTTAAAAGATTTCTTGACAAAGCTAATATTTTGTAAATGATTTATACTGATTGCTAATTCTGTATTGTGCAATAAAGTAACAAAGTGAGCATTTTTTGAAAGGTACAAATTGCCCCTTGACCCTAATTGACCCTGGTGTTGGCTAGTTAACTGATAGGACTGTCTGGGTCTGAAATGTCCCTGTGAGGTTACAACTACCTTAAACTTGTGGCACAACTGAACTTCTGTATCAAATTTCATATGTTAAGATATTTAATAATGTTTGACAAATTATAATGACCCACATTGATCATTTGCAAAAACTTGTTGATTGTCGTTGATAAAAATCTACGCTGTAGACATACCGTCGATTCGACCACTCATCTCCAATCTGACGTATAAAATATATTTCCAAGTTATTTTCAAGAAATCGTGGATGATCCAAGTCCCCATTTTCCACTGTAAAAGATCGATAATTACGTAGATGTAATTAATCAGTAATCAGAGAATAACCGTACGCAGATAGGTATTATTTAGTAAATCGTTATGTTTGAGTGTTGATGATCTATTTGTTTACATTTCAACATATTTATTTCGAAGAATGCCAAACTGCTCAAAGTACGAAAAATTACTCTCCGAAAGTAACTTTACAACACAAAACATTACATTCGAAATTAATTAATGGCAATGGTTTGGTTCTGACAATGACCTGTGACTACTGATTGTACTTTTGGTAATTTTGGTGATTAATGCAGTACGGTACAATGTATGACATACAAAGCGCGATTTTATATCTAAAACTATGTAATGGTGTGCTGAACTGCAATGGTAAAGCATAGGTGTTTCCTGCCGCCCACAATTGTAGCAGAATCTGACGGAAAACAAATACACACTACACTTCATACCCTACTGGGGTCGTTAGTAATGTTGGGTACCCTTCCCGCAGGTTGTAAAGCAGTGGAGTTTTTCCCAACTTAATTTTTGCTTGCCTAATTAGCCTAAATTTCTTGTCTAATTAGGCTAACAAAAACTAATTTGAAAAAAAAACCCCCATTGATTGGATCTGTTACTTGTTTGCGTGGTCATTCGCTCACCTATGTCATTTCTGATTTCCACCCGTTTTTTTGCGCGCTCTTTATTTGAGTGTAAGTAAGTAGCAGCTTTGACATTTAACATGATCTCTGACCGGTAAATTATCAGTAGGCTATATTGTAGGTTATGACTTAAGATTTAATAGTGTGTGCGTGCAAAAATCTTATCACCGGGTTTTTGCACGAAAAAAGTGAAAATTAAACTAGAGCCGTTACGTCAAATGTAATGTCTTGTGTCTGTCGAATGACGTCACAATGTTACCAAAGTAACATCATGGTAACAGAACTATTTCTTGGTACTACTTCTTGGCATAAGAAAGTGGAATGTGGGATGAGCCTCGTTTTCAGATTCTGTGTTTTTTAGACTGAAGACCACATACTCTGTCATTCGACAGATAAAAATGGAAACGACAAATGTCAAGGATTCAAACAATTCTTTCATAACTACGAAAGTTTCATAATTACAAAAAATTTGATTTCGAAGAATATTTTAAATCCTTTACTTTTAAAGTTTTCATTTAATATTTGAGATTACACCAATAAAGATGTTTCCTTAATTCCCACTCTGTCCAATTTGCCTAATTGCTTTAATTACATAGGAGGGAAACTTGCCAATTTTTGTAATCATAATTTATTCTGTGCATATTATTTGCAATAAACTACCAATTTGACACTACTTGAATGCAGTCCAGCTATTGAAACTCCTATCAATTTTTAAACGTATAGAATAAAAGAGAAAAAAGAAGCAGTTTATGCGATGCTTTTGAATTTTTATTGTTCCAAAACCTGATAGGAATTTCAGGAGCTGGCAACGCTGATGTTGGTACAGTTTACAGAAAATGTTTTAGAAGGACGGATAGGAATGTTTGTAACTCATTATTACTGTTTTATGACAATAACTATGCTGTTGGCATTGACGCATCCCCGTGAATAGCCTTTTGATATTTCACGAGATTCTTCCAGCCGGAATTATGAGGTTAAACCTGGATCATTATGTTTTACATAAATTACATGTAAGGATAATGGTCGGGATGCTCATGAATCCCGATGGAACAATACGAAAAAGTATTGTTACAGGTGTCCTCGCTTTAGCAGAAGTATCTACAACAGAGTGCGAACTGTATGTTGCGAAATTTGAATTCAAACTCTTAATTCTAGTCTATTTTAAGTTAATCATTATCAAGTTGATAAATAAACCAAAATCAGGGCGGTGTATTTTCTTTTTGTACCAGCGCCTATAACCATTTTCGAGATATCACGGTTGATTTCATTCGGTTTAAAAAAGTTAATTTATTTAGTTTCACAATACATAGTGCATGTCCTACTGATTAACGAACATTTTTGAGTGGTTTATCATACTTTTACTACATGCACGGCCAGTAAAACAGAAGAGGGTACAATAAAGGTGAATAATTCACACCTTTTCTTTTGTTTGACCGGTCACACGTGGTATAATCATAAATATTTTATGTTATAATTAGTGAGGGATTCATCCAACGGGAAATCATGGTTCCAAGTCTGTAAAACGTTTGGGCATTTGGGGGGAAGAAGGCGGAGGTAGGTTGAATGTGTGCCAAGAAATGTACACTCTTTAGCATTTGGCCCAACAAAATTGGCATTCACATCTTTGTCCAGTCGTGTTGTATCGTAAATCATGTAGTGTAGTACCTTGCATCAATCATTATTTTTCTCTAACAGTCCCTCTCAAATTTATGAGCCTTCGTCACTGAAGACTAAGCTTTAACTTTTCCCTGACGGATCTGAGGGCGTACCTTCAACGACCAACATTTCCTTGAGAAATCCTGGATTCTACCCTGATAAAAATACAAATATGCATCGGAATTCTGGCCCACCAGGTGCTTCATCCCTCAGTGTGACGGACACCACAGAAAATAGTCTCCATTAGTTCGCTTTTACAGTCTAACATGTCATCTCGATATGTTCACCTTGTGATTGATGGTGACAAAATAACTACGACTCATGAAATACCATTCATTTCTCCAAAAGGCTTTCCTGTAAAACTCATGGACGGATCCAATGGGGCGGCACCTTCAGGCGGCGCCCCCTCCAACGAGAAATCCTGGATCCGCCCCTGAAATTCCCTAATATAAATCTGCTAAAAGAAATGAAAACGATATCAGCCTACGGAGCATTTTCTGCATCTGTAGTTTACAATGTGTCTTTTATATTTTTTGCAGAGTTACAGAGAGGGAAGCGTAGAATCCGTAAGGTCAGTTCGGTGTTACCTCCGTGGACGGAGTTCTGTAGGATGTTAGATATGAGTGAGTGTGAGAGATACAAGCGCAACCGCCGGACACTGAACCGAACCGCGTATCCGAAGAACTACATTTACTGATGATTCACTGCCAGACCAACACGAGTTATATATGTTAACATAATATACAATAAATTTCTGACTTATTCATGCATGGTTTTCTTCACAAGTGTTATTATTTATTTTAATTGTTTATAATCTATTTACTTTTTTGGTTTAAATTGTGTTCCCACAATATCGGTGAGCAGTCTGTTTGGAAAGTTTCTCGACCATGAATAGACCGGGGAGAGTCGACGGAGCCAATTGGCTGGTTGATTTAAGATAAAATGATAGGGAAATCTTGTACTGAGCGTCCAGACCATGAAATTATCATAAAAAAGTTTAAGGCTCAGTATGAAATTCAATTGTTGATGAGCCTTAAACTTTTGATAGTTTTTGATAGATAATTTCATGATCTGACATGCCCAAGTATGTAAGAAATCCCCCAGAAGATGTAAATAACCCTTTTTATGTTATCATCGCTGTGGTTATCATTATTGCATTGTTTGTTATATCAATATATAAAACACAAAATAGACTAATTGCATGGAATTATCCGGAATTGGCAATCCTAAAAAACTGTTGTTATTTTGTTGTTGAGGGTAATTGTTCGCATAACGTATTAGAACTTACGAGATTGTTTTCGTAAGCAACCTATTGTAATCTGACGATCTACTAAACAGCCAATTAAATATAATGAAAAATGAAAATTATACAAAACACTATCCAATTTCTTCTGAAACGTATCAAAAGTAAATGAGCGACAAATTGGCACACAGGGATGGAAGTGTAGGAGTGGCATCGCATTATCTTTGATGTCATTCACATTTAGCATAAAGAGGGTATGGAATCTCTACGGAACACAATAAACAGTAGTTTTTTCTCTACTATAAACAACAAAATGTTCAAGAAAGAGAAAAAATGGCGCAAACATGGAACTCTTTCGCCTTCAAATTTTAAATCTTATACCCGTATAAATTGCATCTATATCACAATCAATAGAATTTTATGTTATGGTTTTTTTAAATTTTTTTAATTTTGTAAATTTCGGTAAATCTATTCTAAAGTTTTCACATATGTAAATTTAAATAAAATCAATGTTATCAAATGAATGAAATTAAAATGGAGTATTGATTCTGTACCCAGACATCTATGTAAAATTTTTGACGCTTTTCTGATGATCTAGACTGTAGTCACATGTGCATTTAATTGTTGTCATACATGGCAGAAAAGTAAATAAAATGACTAAACTGGGCCACAAAATTTCGAGAGCTGACTCAATATCTGGAATGAATTATGTGCATTTATGTCAAGCGAAGCCAGACTTTTGCACGGAAAATCATCTATTTCAGTTAAGTATGGAACATTTTTATCAGAGTTAATAAATTTAACAATAAATATTTAACCGAAATAAGAAAATTTTATTATCATTAAAGTGTGCACAAGGAGAGGCTTTTTCATATAAATTTGTGTCTTTCACATGTGAAATGAATAATACAGATTCAGGCAATTCATTCATCTTCATTTCAAATTTACCAATTACAAATTGTACCGATGCTGAATTATTTTTCGCTTTGGTTAAAATAAGTTCGCAAGCCATCAATCATTCAAGATCAGTAATACCCCTTTGAAATAAAGAAACGTACGTTTTATCATTGTCCAAAAATGGTTTGTCTAGTCAGTGTGCTTGACGTAACTATCTGAAACCCAACTGAGCAACTTGCTGGTTTCTTGGTTAAAAGTGAATTTAATTTTAAAAACAATATTTGTTATCAAATTGTTCACAAAACTCAGTTCTTCTTTACCGCACTGTTTTTACTGCCAGCAATCAGAACGAAATTTTGTATCCAAAGGATGGTTATAAAGATGGTTCAAAGTAACGTTAAAATTGAAGAACATCCTACTTCATTATTTTAGTTCAGAAAATTATTTTTGAAAGTTTGAAGGGTGGCGTGGCATGACTCGAGACCGAATCATACGCAAGGCGCAGGGTATTTAGGATTCTTTCGGTAACTCTGGCACAATTGCACTGGTTTGTATTGCAATACTCACAGCACGATGTAAGCTAGACAGTCTAGTTTTAACATTGGAGTTTAGAACATGAAGAAATTTGAGCTTGAAGTCTATTCTGAAGTAGGAGTCTATTTCAGTTAAGATTTTTATTCCTAATTTGAAAAGCGTTTAATGGATGATCATTACCGTTTGCTTTCATGCCTTAATCCGATTCAAAAGTGATAAGCCTCTAATTGCTCTGCAGCTTCACAATTATCATTTATTTACGACTTTTTTCCACATTGTATTCTACATAATTGATACCAACCTTATTGAGTCCATGGAAGTAGTTGATAAGCCGGCGATGCATAGCTAATATGTTTGGATGTATGAGGACATGGATTTCTCTGACGTCAATGCATCACTGCATTGTTATATACGTTTCGAGCGTTACTCAATTCATGAGATGTGCTATTTACGTAAATTAAGTGAAAATGTAATTAAATTAGGAACAACAAAGCTAATGAAAATTCAACCGTTAGCATTGTTACATTAGCCTAATCTCAACGAAATAAAACGATTCTGGTCACTTTAGTTATTTACATTTGTGAATGACTCTTACCAAAAATAGCACACAATAAAAGGTAAACGATAACCGGACATAGGTCTGAGATCTTAACATTATACAGTGAAACCTGTCATTTACGACCACCCTTTGGGACCAATTTTTATGGTCGTAAATAACAGGTGGTCTTAAAACACAGGTTGATTTTAATGGAAATTATAATTTTGGTTCTGTAATATCTGATCACAAATGACAGGTGGTCGTAAAACTCGGTGGTCGTAAATGACAGGTTTCACTGTAGCAATCTAGATGCAGCCTTAATTCTCACAATCTAAGCAACGATACTTATTCAGTTTACATACGAAGTACAAAAATTACAAATAAAAATGTGTACAAACAATTATAGTAAAAGAAAATACATTAATTTCTTGTGCTGTATTATCATAACATATATTCATTTCTTAAAAATGAAAACAATTTACATTTGGCCAGCTCTATGCGCTTTTGGAAAGGAAGACGTTAGAACCCCCGAAATCTTAGAAAATCAGTAGTCCGGCGAAACAATAGAAAAACACGCTTGACTTATGTTCTTGAGAAAAGCATTTTCATTTTTACCAATTGGAAATCTTTTAAAAATAAATACAAGTACGAAGTCAAAAACTAACAAAAAGCTAACCAGATTGCTCATGTTTGTTCAAAGTTACGAACATCAATATCCAGTTTCATCGTTCAATAATTAGATTCATCAATCCAGAAGCGGTTAACTATTCACTTGTTGACAGATCAAGTAGCAGTATTAACGCATACATGGACACACAGAGCCTACAGGATGGTAATTAGTGCCGTATGAGCAGAAGTCGGTACCGGTCAATATATCAGATTCAAAGATCAATATATCAGATTGCAGATTCAAAGAAAATCGGTGAAAAACAGGTAAGAAATAACAATTATTATTTTATAGCATGCTGAGGTAGAATTCACGAGCACCTGTTATTAGTGGTAGGAAAGCGGCAATAATATCAACCATCCAAAACAATTTGATAACCTACTTAATCAACAAAATCAATTGTAGTTAAGTTTCTGTTAGTCCCTGGGATAAATGCCCAAGTTTCAACTTCAGGACTCACAAAAACAATCCTACGCAAAGGTGCAATCTGCTTCCTATTGGTCAATAATGGTCACAATCTTGATTCCATGTGTCAACTTAAGAACATACAAATAAGTAAAGTGAAAACTTAGACAGCCTAAAACCTTGTGGCTTGTAACATCTATAACTGAACATAAGAAATGGGAAAACTTTGTCAAATGTTCATTTGTCGATTACGGCAATTATCATGTGAAGAATTAAACAGTCACTATTATGAATGGTAAATCCAAAGTTCTGACCAAGAAGCTATAGACTCTTGCCATTGGTTCCATGATGATTTTTGTTGAGTTTTCATTAGCCATTAAAATGCTTACAGAGTGACTGCATTATTGAAATTTATTACGAGGGTTTAAATCCTTAATATTTCCAGTTCCACTAAACTATTTGCTATTTCGAAATTCTTTTCCAAGTTGAGAAATAAAAATTGGAAAATTACAGAAACTTTTCCCCTTTAGATATTTCTGTGATCCATTTCTTTGGATGTTAGTATTTAGGGAGCAATTGTCAGTGGAGAAGATTTGAGGTCCATCATAGAAAAGAGTTAAAGCTTCGTGGTTAAAAGTGATACTTTAGCATCTCATAAAATCAACCAACAATAGACATTCCCGCTGCCCTCGCCTAATGTCCAGCCGAGGGACATCACCCTTCAGTCCTATCAATGTATCCTTTCTCATTTATTACGCTGTTTTGTAAACAGCTTCTCTCATGTGGAGATACATTAATAACAGAACATCAAATTACCAGCTTAAGACCCAGCTCTCGTGAATTCAACCTGGCTTCCACACAATTGGTCAGTGTTTCATAGTCAACGACCCAAATCTGACAGTTGGCGAAAACACCTTTTTGAATTTTGACGCTATTGTTTGCCTACAATCGCCTTATTGAAGAATGCTAAAGTTCGGGCTGAATGCTAGCTCGGCCACCATCACTGCCTTTAGCATTCAAAAGAGAAGCCATAATATTGACATAATATCGTTTAAGGTGGCTAGAGCCCGATAATGTATTGACCTAAATATAATACTGGTTGTTAATAATGTGTTTTAGAATAAATAGACAAAAGTTTAGCACATTCTACCATCTAGTTAAAGAGTAATTCATTGATGAAGATGACCACAAAAACCTTGAAGATCAATAGAAAATGGCTGTAATTTTTCTCTTCTTTTTAATTTTTTTTTTTGTTGAACCAGGATCCATTTTGTGGGCCACTGATAGCCCCTATTTTGGACTTTGATTGACCCTTCCCATGGATTTTACTGACTGTTACCTTGCCATAGGGATGGTGAAATTTTGTTAAACTTTGACACATGATTGGCCTTAATATTACAATATTTTTACAACACAATTTTAGCATGAAATAATTTTCCAATAATCTTAAATTAATAATTTGTCAGATAACAAAATAAACTTCAGTCATCCCCCATCAGACAACATGCCTTACAAAGTCATGGCTCATTGATTTTTGTCACCTTGTTTGCCTTATATGTGGTGGTTGGATCACATCTCTTCTGGGGAAGGGTTGGAGAGAACAGTGCAATTAGGAGACATAAGTTCCCATTACATCATGCAACATCATGTGGGGCTAGACCCACCTTAAGGCTGCTGTCTACAAGTGACCTTTTGACTCAACTATTTCAATGTTTGTGAAGGATAATATGAAGATGAAATATGCAAAGT
>JBCAUI010547612.1:0-10521 GCA_038406195.1 Haplosyllis anthogorgicola
GGCGCCAACCCAATTTTCACCTATTTTCGCCCAAAAATCGAGAAAAACTGCATGAAAATTAAGAAAATTTTGGCCGTGGGGGGGGGGGGGCGGGGCACGCGCCTCCTGCGTCCCCCCCCCAGATCCGCCAATGGTACTGGTCATCTGAAGGACGTCTTTTTGCTTGAGAGCAAAGTTGACGTTAATATAAAGAGAAGAAATGTGTTAGTCTGCAATGATCTGTGGTCATAACAAAAAAAATTCGATTACAATATTGCGATCATCAACAAGATTCGAACCAATACGAAAATTTGATATCCTCTTGGCCCAGCTGATTGGCAAGGTTATGGACTGAAATATTCGTCTATGGTTTGTGAGATGCTACTCAAAGCTTCATAATTCGATACCAGCCTATCCCCAGAAAAACCATCCATATTACAAATCGTAACATCAGGAAACTGTGGACTTTCCAACACCACCTCAGTTGTTTCGTCATATTCATAACCAAAGTACTGAGTAATTAAAGTGAATAAACGAATTCCTAATCAAATAAAAGCCAACAATAACACAAATATCCAGAATAATTTTGTTGTTGAATCTTTCCTTAATTTTACTTGATAAAATCCATGTGCAGAAGTAGAGTTAAAAAATTTATACATGACATTCGAAACTCCATGGATCGTTCTTTTCTGTTGTAAGCTATCATCTATGTTACTGATAACTGATTTTTCATCTGCTTTCTGGTCATTTTGATTTTGATCATACAAATAATCAGTTGTTGAATAAATGTTCTGTCGAGTGGAAATAACCAGATTCTCATCCGTTTTGTTCAGACAGGATGTTGAACCAGTGACATCTTTCTTTGACCCAATTACATTGTGAACCAACCTCCCTTCGTCCTGCTGTTTCCTACATTCATTTCGCCTGAATTTGAAATATGAATATTCTGTCCGAATTGGAGCTTTTGTGTACCCATTCAGATTTGATGAAGCTGTAGTTACTGTCTATGTCAGTCAGGAAGAATCGATGGGCTCGCTTTGGTTAATCACGAAGTTTTGCGTCCTGTTCTCAAATACGGCGACATGGTCGATAGACATTCAAAACAATCCATTGACTAAGGAAATCAATTTCATCTTGACAGAATTGACTTTCATTCGAACAAAGCACCTATTGTATCCGAAACAAGAAGGTATTAGAGACAATTTCCTTCTTTGTGACCGGTCATGTCGTAAGGACCAGTTAATTTCCAAACGATAATCTATCATGCTGGGAAAGATCCAAGGTCAAGCCGTCCTCATCTGCCACTCTACCCTGGGTGGGGGTGGGGAGGTTTTTCTGACTGACAGGTCTACTGGACACGCCAGCCAAAGGTCCAAGGTCAGGCTGTCCTCACCTGCCACCTACTTTAAGCTAATGGATGGTTTTGCTTACCAGTCAAAGGACTCTATCATCGGTATGCGTGATAGACTATAATAAAGCCAGGGAGACACCTCGTTGGCCTAAAGTTGACCTAAAGCTGTGTTTCTGTTCAAGTCAAGTGATCTAGGGCAAAAATCTATCATTCACAAAATTAAATAAAATTTAGGTGATGCAGTGATTAGTTGGGTTCTTACTGGCTAGATTAGGTTGTACATGTTGTACATCGTATTTTAGTGAACAGTTTAGCGACTTACTGACTGCATGGATTGGTAAACGATACCGTTTGGTAAACGTTGAATTGCGGGTTTGATTACACAGTAAGATGAAAAGTTAATATTAGATCTCCTAAATGTGCTTCGTATTTCTTGTACTAGGCTCTGATATCTTTGTAAAGGTCAAATAGATCTATGTAGATTTTATGGTTTCCCTTTCAGCTTTACGTATCCAAGTATTGAAAAACTTGCTGAAGTAATGAATAACTTTTTTTATAATGATTCGTGTGAGTGCATGGTTATTATGTGTTAGAACCTACATTTATGGGTTCTTCCTATGTTATGTGTACAAAGTAAAGTTGCTAAAATTCAGAATATACATGTATATTGGAGCGATAATTTACTTATCGTTTCATTCGTCACGAAATTCCCGATTCTGACCTCGAACAGACAGATCGATCTATCAAATGCCTTTTCGCGGGTTTTCCCCGGGAATACCAGTCAAAACAAATGCAAAATCCCTCTTCAGTAAGTCTGAATATTAACCCATAATGTTAAGGTACAGTCTGATGTTTGAAAAAAAAAAAATAGAATTCATGCTGTGTTCTGTTCGAAGAAAAGCTCAGCAAGGGTGCAAAATGTAGTAATTGCATCTTGCGTGAGGTATCTAAGTTTTTCTCAATTCGTGCCTGGCCTCATTTTGTCAAATCTGTGTAATTAGATGGAGTAATAATGTAGCTAAATATGCTAATTTTTGATTGACATTGTGTTCAGTGCTTATATATTGAATCATTACCAGTAAAACTACAGTATTACACTGTTTGAATGTATTGATTCTATGTATCATTGCCGAAATTAACACATTTCAATTCTATCTAGTTAGACAGATTAGAGAAATTAGACAAAATAAGGCCAGGTACGAATTAAGAAAAACCCTTAATATTTGTTGTAAGAAAAGGTACATAAAGATGTATGCGTGTACCTGTGGTACTATGAATTATTATAGACCCTATAAACGGCAAATGACTTCTAGAAGGTAATTTTTACCAAAGGAGCATTAATGCACCTTTGCTTTTACCTGTAAAGGCAAAGAATTAATCTGGCAATTTTGTACCATCTTCCTTTTTGCAGATATCACCGAGAATACCATTCTTCTTCAATGATTCCATTACGCCGTCATGCAGAAGATGTCATGCCATTTGGTCGAAATAATAGCCAAAATCATAAATATTGAAAGGGACAGTCATTCACGTCAAATTAGTTTGTCAATAGGTTTGGAAATACAAATGTGATTACTTTCAGCATTAAATATCTCAGTGGTAATGTGTACATACAGATCTCATTTTGCTGAGTGCATTTATATAACCTGGAATCAATACACAAGTAATATACTCTCTACAAAAAGCAAAAAGTTTTGATAGAAAGCGTTGAAAGCTTTATTTAACGTGAAAAATTCCCAGCCAATTTTTGTCTGATTCAGTGGGTTATTCAAAATTTGGAAAATAAAGTCATACAAATAATACAATAAATATGTGAATATAATTGAAAATAATTGAAATCGTCATAATCTAAGGAACATGGTTCGATAGGAAATTCGGAATCCACTAGTTCCTTCTTTACGCGAAATACCTTTCACAAGGCTATTTAGGAAACGGTGAGTACAAAGCCTCTTATGCGGTCAATGCTGGGTCATGTATAAACCTTAAAATGTCTCCCAGTAAGACTCGAACTAGATTTAAGGTGAATTTCGTGTTATGGCAAGAACAAGATAAATTTACGTTGCCACAATTTCCTGCAATGTTTGGGGTGGCAATTCGTAATTTACGGTTCAAGCCATCCAGACTCGAAACAAGCTCAGGTTTCGAAACATTCTCAAATCTTTTGTTTTATTGTCTTAAACCAAAAACATCGGTTTGCAACGCAGTTCCATAACTTTATCGCAAAAGTTCAGCTCAGAGGAGCTGTCCTCCATCAATATACCCGAGAAGGGTACATTACACAGAATTCGTATCAACTGTGTACAAGGGTTGTGTGCAAGGTAACGTGTAAAACTTGGAACGAATTCCGTGTACTGAATTGTCTGAATTTTACCTTCACTCAAAAGATAATAAAGAAATACCTTTGCTTAAATTTTTATTGAAGTTGACTGAAATAACATTTCATACAGTTATAAAACTGAGGTATGCACATCTAGTTACAAATACAAAATTACTTTGTCAGTTTACAGGGCGAAACCGCAAGTTCTGACAAGAGTGCTACAAATTCGATTATGGTAATAACTGAAACTCCGACCCACAGTCCTAACACTCCTCCTATGTCAGCCAGAAGATCACTCCAATTGTAGGAAGGTGATTGTTTATTCCTCAAAACAGTCACATCTTTAAAGTAAATGTTCACTCGGGCAAAACTGTTTGAAATCCAGTCGGACATATTCTGTGTGATAAGAGTAGTTGCACCTTGCCGTACTCCTGGCACGAACCGGTAGGATTCAGGTGTCCTGTCTTTGTCCTTAATCAACCGTTTTGGATCGTTAAAATGTCTCCAGGCCATAAGCTTTTCCCTATCAGGATTATCATAAATATGTAAAGTATAAAAGAAGGACATTACTTCTGGTGTTGGAAACACTGATGTTGTCATCTGCATGCTGTACTCAATTTCCTCACATCTCCAATTGCAGTGATTTTGCTCGCAATCTTTAATGCTGTCAGAAATCTCTTTAGAAGCGTTGTCATTTCTCACCTTATCTTCACATTCTTTTTGTTCAAATAATTTGGTTAAATTATCTAGATCGTATGTCAAACAATAAACGTCTTCTGGGTAGTGAAAAGGAGCGATTTCTTCCGAAACGCATCCACAGTGAATCTCAATAGCTCTTCTCATGCAGTTCTTACGACAAGCGCTCTGTGTTTTCTTGTAGTCGATTTTTGGTAACACATAATCGTATTCACAATTAGTATATGGTGCAGGCATTCGAGATATTTTTGTACTGGAGAGTGCAGCAGATGTAGACATTCCTGGTAAAATGTCGAATCCCTCGCCGAATATGGCTGGTAGTGTGTTTTGCTCGTGGACGACAATTCTCCATCCTCTAGATCCAAGTATTGACGAAAATGCGGTGTAAGACTTATCAACTGAATCACCTTGATCACCTGAATAGATCATACTAATAACAATTTTAAGAGTTGAAATCTGTCACGTGGGTGACAGGGGGTGTCAGTCTGCAGGATGACCTGCCAGCCAATGAGGTGGCCTCCTCCCTGCCAGACATAAATTATGTTAATGAGCTGCCACCCCCTGATGCATTGCCAGAGTGAGGTTGGGGGGGGGTCTGTCTGGAGGATGACCTTTGTGCACTCACCTCACCTGAGGTCCATCCTGGGGAGGGGGCCTGTCTGCTGAACAAGCCTGAACATGTTCTGGCAGAGGTGCAGAAGGATATGGAGAATTTCTTGCGGGCATTTCAAATTTAAGCAAGGACATAGGAAGGGGGTCCATTTGCATGCATTGGGCTATGCCAGCTATGTTTAAGGTTGGGCTGCCTCACCGGCCACCTATCCTATGCTGGGTGGGAGTAGGGGGGGGGGGGGTCTGTCTGCTTTTGTGCAGCTTTGTTCATCATTCAGCTGGCTCAAACTAAAAATATCTTTACGTTTCAAGTCAACTTTGTAAAATATGAACATATACTTTTGAAACTTGCTGTAGGGGTAGATTAGGACATAAGGAGCAGTCCTGCTTCGGTGCCGTTCTCCTGCAATGTATTTTTACCCCATTTTGGACCACCTTTCCCAAAACCTTGATATCTCAGAAACCGCTTATCGCTTATCTCATAACTGAGAGAAATGTAAGCCACTTAGAGGGCAATACAAATTCATGAAACATTCTTATATTTCCTGTGAATTGAACTGAACATCAGAAATCAAAAGAATCGTCTTCATTTGACAAGCCGGTCCTTGTTTCGAGCCCCATTCTAGCTAGAGGTGCTTCATGCAGTACCCTCATTTTTCCTATAGTGTCGACTGGCTAATCTTCCCTAAACACGGGTGTCAGTGGCACCTGAAAATGGTTTTGAGCTGATCCCACAGATATTGTGATAGCTGGCACAAAAAGTCACGAGGAGAATTTTAAACTGTGAAGGCACTTACTCGAGTAAATCCTTTTGAGGATCTATCCAGGTAGAATCGGTATTTTTCTTTTTCTTTCCAGTCGAACCTCCTTTCTTTTTGCTACTTCCACTTTCCGCCTCTCTGTAAATAAAGAACTATACTATTGAATTCTTCTGATAGATATGATAGATATGAAATTTAAATTATGCATATGGACGTGTGGTGATAACCTGAGGTGTAAAGTAGGCTTTTGATCTGGTTGCCTTATTTGATGACATTTGAACCGAACCATCCGATCATCTGATGGAACGGTAAATAAAACATCTTCAAATGTGTGTAAATACTGTATTTGTTTCTGTATGTCAAATGAACATCAACACATTAGCAACTAATCCTTGCTGGAATTAACTCATGATCTAAAACAACGGTAACTGGAGAAAACTTCAAATATGTAATGCCCTGTGTTGCACCCTTAATCCTTGGTCTGTGTTATTTATTTTTCTTTACGCTGAATCTTGGTCCTATGTTATAATGTTTGCTCATTTTCTTGTGCTACACTCTTAATTACCTTTGGTTATGCATTGGTTATTGTTTTGTAGGTTTATCTTATCAGACAAAAGACCATTAATTAATATATAATTGGTTAGATTGAAGTATGGGGTCCGGCTGATCAGGTAGATAATGTCGAAATATCAAGGGTTTGGTGTAAAGGTACTCAAAGGTAAGTACTCCAAAAAGCAGTGTGAGTGCGGGTCAAGAAAATAATGTTTTGTATCTTTTAAAATACTTACGGATTTTCCATGAAGAGTCCCTGACCGAAGTCTACTTGTTTGTCGTCTCTGGATTGCTCCAGTTTCCACATTCTTGTGTCGTTTTCCACCTTGATTTCCTCTGCCCCCGGGGGAGGCTCAGCTTCTTCAAGCATCTTGTCCGTTCTGTTAACAATATCTTCACAATGCAGGATTCCGTAAGACAATATATTTTCTTTGAATGACGTATTGTTTTGAAACTACAGTACAAACATTGTAAACTGAAATTATTAATTTATGTATTGCTATGCTGTGATTGTGTAAAATTATCCTTAAGGGCCAATACTAAATTTTTTGCCTTTACCGAGAGTCAATTACCAGATAATTTTACATGAAAGAATATGGTGCGCTCTGTTCTTTAATTTAAAGTAAGTTACTAACTAAATTGTGTTTATTGAATTCATTTATTAGATTATTAACATAAAAAATAGGTCCAGATGGACCTGAGCTCATTTGGCATTTTCATAAAACTAAGACAATATAGGTTTCGATATCACATGGAAACAAATGCAGAGTCTGAGATCAAATCCCAAATAAGTGACCCATGAAAAAACATAAAAATGGCTGCCAAACTGCAAATGTAGGTGGCATCAGTATAATTTTTACAGGAAGTAAAGAGGGTGAATAGATGCATAACACTGCCAAATATGAAATTTCTATCACCAACTGCATCTCCAGGAGAAAGGTTCAAAGAAAAAAACAAATATGGCTGCCAATTGGAGAATAATCGTCATAGCAACATAATTTTTGCTAGGCTTTGCGATAGGACATAGGTGCATATGTGTGTAAGATATGAAATCTCTATGATCAGTAGTGTGCTCAGGACAGCTGTGCACAGATGATGACAACAATGACAACAACAACAATGACGACAATGACGGACGATGGACAATTCATGATTCAGTAGGCTTTTTGGCAATTATGCCAAATGAGCCAGAAACTGACCATAACTTTGATATAGTGTAAAATTTTGTGATGTTAATTAGTTTAATTAAATTGGTAAGTGATAATATGTCCCACATAACTGAGGAAATGTCCCGCAAAAATAAGGGATTCGGGACAAAATGACCCGCAGATTTGAAAAGTAGTGGAAACACTGCAGTACGACTGATGTAAATGAGTAACCGATGGACAACATTGAAATCTTGTCAGTCATTTTGGCGGATACAAAATTTTGTTAAGGTCTAGGCCTGATGTAATGCTTACATTATCCCTCATAGGAGCAAACAATTGCTCCATATGAATCTTTGTTAATCTGGCTTTAACAGAAACAAATTAGGAAAACTGTCATCAGCAGTGCACGAAAAATGTAGAAGTTCAGGTTGCCAACAAGGCCAGCTAATTTTACAATGAGGTTGCCCGAACCAAAATTGACTGGTCCGCAAAATTTTTGACATGTTTTATAAGCACAATTGTTGTGTATTTTGCTGTAATCTTGCGATAAAATTTGGGTTGCCCTGAATGGCCAGAACTATTTAAACTTAGGTTGCCCAAACCTGTCTCAGGTGGCCATGGCGGCTGAGCGAGTGCTTATTTCGTGCACTTGTCATAAGTTATGTATTCTGAGATGAATATTCATCAAAGCAAAACGTTACTGAAACGAAAATACAAAGAATAAAATAAAAAAAATCTTCCCAGTTACATAATTTTTGTTGGGTTACTTGGGTCGGATCCAGGATGAAAGAAATTTGAGCGTTGGGTGCACTTTGGCAGCACCCGCCTTTAGATCTTACTATGCATCTATTTCTTACACTGGTGCCGCAAGCGAGGCGCACTGGCACACAGGGCGCCGAGAAATGTTTTTAAATCTTTAAAATTCAGGGGTTTTTAGAGAAAAATACACAAATTTGTATCTCCATACACCAAAAGGTTTCACTGTGTGCCAGAAAACCTTGGGGTCTCGCAGTGCCTGTCTTACCTTCCAGCTGGTCTGGCAGTATTTCTGGATGTTGATAATCCGGCACATACAGTCGATGAACTGCGGTAACGTCTCCGAGGGCAGGTAGTAATAACACAGAAACTTGTCCAGGAGATCCAAACACAACTGCAAATTGATGCGCATAAAACATAACTTGATAAATTGGCTGGTTCGGAACACTTGGTCGATCACATTTCTTCAAACAGGGAGAGATTTTTTTTCTAGTTCAATTGCAATGATATTCTGCCTTACCTCATCAAGATCTTGTCGAAACAAACCCAATAAATATATTTTAGAAACATCTTTCAAGCCCCTCAGTTCATGTCATTATTTTCAACATGTCAACATTGAATTAAATTTTTTCATTAAATAAGTTTATTTTTCACAAAAAGTCTCGTAATTTATTTTTGGAATACAGTAAGCTCACCTCAATGTCGTCTTCTGAACCTGTCCTAGTTGCTATCACACACGTATTCCTGTCGTAGAAACAAAGTACAGTGGAACCTGCTTTAAAAGACACCTACTTTGAGCGACGACCTGCCTTATGTGGCAATTTATTTTTAATCTATTAGATTTCATGTTTATTGTACGACAGTCCCCCAAACGCGATATAACACACCTAAATGTAGTGTTTTTGAGACACTTTTCAACATCAAAGATACCAATTTGAGCAGTGTTTGTATAACTGTGTCATCAAAAATCTCAGTTTGCCCAGTATGAACAACAATTAACAAGTAAAAAATGCTTATGTATCCATGCATTAACACATTCCAACAAATAACACAATTAATTAATGAGGATTCCATTGTTCCACCAATGTGTGATTGTGATTATAACTGCTAAAACAGTTGCCATGCTAGAAGCTCTCATACCTGCTTTGGGCGAAGACCTGCCTTATACGACACTTTACAGTGAAAATTTAGGTGTGTCTCTCAAAGCAGATCCTAATGTATGTAACTCTGTGCTTTTGCTTTCGAGATAACTCAGCCAGACTTGGAGAGAGTCACCAGCTTGACCTATGTGGAATAAGGAAGCAGTCTCCATCGCTTGCTGGAATGTTACTTAGTGCCTATTTACAGTGTACATTTGCAAGTTCCAATTCCACATACTAGTGTAATTTAATAATTTGATCATATCCATATCCCTGGTAATGCAATCAAAATTTTCTCTTAATCCCTCATTGACATCAGTGCTATTTGTGCTATCCTATGCTTGTAATTCGACATCTCTGTTCACCCGAACCAAGCATGTTGGACAATGCAGCAGCGAGTCTCATTGGCAGATCCAGGGGGTGCCACCAGCATGCACCCCATCCAACAGCCCAGATTTCTTTCATTTTCATAGTGTTGTGGAGGAAAATATTAAAAGGCACCCCCTCCAACTACCTTAAGGTGCCGGGGTACCCGCTTCCAATGAGAAATCCTGGATCCGCCCCTGAGTTATGACGATAGTTACGATTGCACTACTACTCACGTGCTAAATTTATTTATTGCACTTACATGATCAGACCAGCCACGACGTCTTCGTCCAGATAGGCAGCATTAAACTTGATGACGTTGATGAGTAGTTTCATGTAGCTGTTCATGTACTGTGTACTGATAACGTCTTTCATCCATAGCAACAGTAATTCTCCTGTAACCATAGCAACAATGCTAACACATCAGCCTCCTCTTTTAACACATCTGTTGCAGTTACTCAGGTACTCTATTTTCAAGTTTTTTTCAGATGCACCATACATGTATTTTAGTTACTGTTGTTAAACAGCTAAAGATACCGTTATACAAACTTACCAGTTTCTTCTTCGAAATGTTTCAAATCTTTCCCATCTGAACTCAAAACTTGAAACATTTCTAATCTGCAAAATACAATAAAAAACCCTGTGCTAAGGCAACAGCTGTACAAGGTGCATTAAGCATTAACGTAAGCGGTGCACACATCTCGCGAAACAGGTAAAATAAATACAAATGTTAAGGTCATTTGTGTCGCGCAGTGACTTTTTTAGAAAATAAAGGGTTAACTTCACAATCCGTATTGGAATAACATTAGGGTATTGATTTGATCCCGGATCATTCTATTTGAAG
>JBCAUI010547623.1:0-10521 GCA_038406195.1 Haplosyllis anthogorgicola
AGTGCATTTTACCAAGGCTATGTCCTTATTGGGTGAACCCAGTTTCAATGGGTCACCCTTGATTTGTAAATCAACTCAGGTCTCCGCTAACAAAATCCCAGATCAAGACTGGGTTTGTCTGCAGTTGGCAGATCCCATCTTGAAGGAGTTTCTTACCTTGCTTAGGAAAGGTAACCAAACCAAGAGAAAGGTGCATACAGATGACCCAGCATCCATGCACACCATGTTGAGAATTTGCAGTCAGTTCATCCTTAAGAATGAACTGCTATACCGCAAGGTGAAATCCACCAGGAAACGTGCCCCAACCATGCAGTTTGTTCTTCCCACAAGTCATAGGGAAAGAGCATTGGTGGCTTGCCACGATGAGGTAGGACACCTAGGAGTAGAAAGGTGTGTTGATCCAGTCCGTGTGATGGTTTTTACTGGTCTACTCAAGCAATGGAGATACATGGAGAGACATGTCAAGCAGTGTGAGTGCTGCATCAGATTCAAGGCCAGTCCGCAGAAGGCCACAATGTGCCCTTTAACTGCAAGTCATCCACTAGAGCTAGTCCACATTGACTATCTCACTATCGAGTCTGGTAAATCAGACGAGGATGTCAACATTCTCATTGTAACAGATCACTTCACTCGTTTCACACAAGCTTTTGTGACTCCTATGCAGACAGCCAAAGTTGTTGCTAGAACTTTATGGGACAGTTATTTCATGAAATTCGGCAGAAACTCATCAGCGATCAGGGGCGAAATTTCAAAAGTAACCTTATAACTGAACTTTGTAGTCTTGCTAGGGTCCAAAAGTGCACAAGTCCGTACAGGCCTCAGACTAATGGCCAATATGAACGTTTAAACAGTACATTGATTTCCATGCTGGGGACTCTCCCACCTGAGTCCAAACAGTCTTGGCAGAACCAGATCGCTACATTGGAGCATGCTTACAATTGCACTAAGAATAGTGCAACAGGGTTCAATCCCTATTTACTTATGTATGGCAGGGAGCTGTTGCTCCCCATAGATCTGGAATTTGGTGTTTGCACCCCCGAAATAGTGGCGGTGCCCACCCATAAATACGTCCAGAAGTTGCAGAATAAATTAGAATGGGCTTTCAAGGAAGCCACTGAGATTAGCTCTAAAGAGAGCTTAAGACATAAACAGTACTACAACAAAAAGGTACGTTGTACATGCCTGGAGCCAGGGGACATGGTCCTTGTGCACCAGCGAGCCTTCAAAGGGAAGCACAAAATTCAAGATAAATGGGAAAACATTCCCTATGAAGTGCTTCAACAGATTGACCCTAAGTTACTCTCAGGATAAAACCAAAGTCCAAGTGTTGCACCTGAACATGTTGTTTCCACTGCTCTCTCAAAAGGACAACAGTAATTCGCAAGTTAATGGCAAAGGTGCCAGTGAGCCCAACTCGGATGAGTCAGAAGATGATGACTCAGCTGATGAGCAGCCATATCACGGTCCCATCACAAGGAGCAGAGCTAAAGCCCCTGCTCAGACAAGGCTCACTGCAATCTTAAAGGCAAATTTGTTGATGGCAGAACATTTTGGAATGTCTCCTGAGTTCACTATGTAGTGACTCAGTGTCTACAACCACTTGGTTCATTATTGCTTCGGATGATTGAGGTATCATTTGGTTACAGTGACCTTCTTGTGGTCACTCTTAGTATTTTTCTTGTCTCATGAAGTTTTTGCTTTTCATAAAACAGCTATGAGTGACAATTTATTACATGACCTATTTTCGAGGGTACGGAATATTGGTGTTGTCTAATATTAGTCAAACTCTACACCGGATACATGTTCGCACCTAAAAAAAAGTGTAATAAGCTTGATTAAAAATGTACAAAATAATAATGGACAACGGACAAGTGATGGAGCAAAAGAATAAGCGGATAGTTACCGGCCAGGGCCATCCTGGTGCATCGCATGGCCTGGGTGTAGATTTCCCAGGCCTTCGCCATCATATCACCTGCTAATTCGAACATCCGAGCCGCCTAAAAAAAAAAAAAAAGACGTGAGAGAAGCTGGAGTAGAAGTGACAGCCATAACATAAGGAATCGAGCCGGTGGAAAAATTTGGGAAGCTTACCCAAACCATAATCTACTACACCTCGTCCTCCGGTAAGACGTCACCACCAAATTCCCTCTCCATATCCACCCGGATATCCTTCAGATACTTCAGGCCAGACGCCTGGGCCAACTCCCCCAAATCCTCAGCGTCAATTTTCTCAAAATCGATCAAGAAAGGCTCAACCTGAGCCAGGTTGTCTAAAAAAAGAGGCAAACATGAGAGCGGTAACTAGGATGAGGGAACAATAATAATTACAAAAGGCAAGGACAGCATGTTTCCCAAGAAGAAATGCAAACCTTTAAGCTCCTGACAGGATGCCGACTCGGCTCTGAGCCGGTCCGCTTCCTTGTCGGGGATCTGTAGCCCCTGTTTAATTGATTGGATGTGTTCTTCGTGTTCAGCCTTGGTCTGAAAAGATATGAAACAAGTGTTAACGGTGTGCTGAGGGTTGCTGCGACTCGCTGTGAGAGCTACTGGATACAGACTGAGAGTGGTAGCAGCAGCGACTCGCAGGAAGACCGAAAACCAATTTGGCAGGAAAACTGGTACCCACATACTAATACCCGTGGGAGCATCTCAGCTAACCAGTGCACACCAAAGGCAAGCAAGGGAAATTTGCCCTTGATGTTTTAAGGTCGTTTCATGGCAGCAATCTCACACGAAGTCAGGTAATGAAGCAAGCAGAAAGTGCCTAAAGAAGGTGAGCACACATCTGGCTACTTTAAAATGGTAAAATGCAAAAACTCATGCCTAACATGGCATCGTAGTCTTCTCTGATGAGAAGGTCCATCAGAGCTCCAGCCTCCACCACAGCTGGGGAGATTTCCCAATGCAGACAGTCTTCTGCATGCCAGAGCACCCTCACTGCCTCATCTATCATGTAGTTGACCAGCAGTGAATCCCTGAAACAGAAAAATGTGTAAAAACATGAGCTATAATAGGGTGATCTGCTAGTAAAATCAATAAAATTGACTCAAAACTATTAGAAAATGCAGATACTCACCAGTGCACGCAATTGTGCTCTGTAAGAGACTTCCTTGATCTTGAAAAGGAAGTTGAAACGACCTTTAGACATGGTTAAATTAGCAAAATGATGGAGCAAAGCAGAAAGTAAACAAATTGAGGCAAAGAAATAAGGAAAGAACTGGGTGCCTGTCCTAGATATTAACTGGGTCACACCTGTGCCAGTGATGGAGAGTTGGATTGCTCAGATTTGCATGAAATGGACCCAAAGTAATGGAGAGAGTGGGATTTGTCCCCAAATGACAAAAATGACTTAGATTTAAGCAGAAAAGTGTGTTTTCTGATTGAAAAGGTAGGATCGATATTGAACTAATAAAATAACACTGAGCATGCTAGAAAATTAAGAATTTAACTTGTTTCAGCATAGTGTTCACTAAAACCTACAAAAGAAAATATGAAAACCAAGGAAACAGGATTCCAGATGAACAAAATAAGAAAATGAGCAACCAGTGAACGAAAATGTGCAAGAAAACGAGTCAGATGAAAGAAACGAAACTCAAAATGAGAAAATCATTGAGGAAGCTCCTGAACAGCCACCAGAGGGTGCTGGAAGTGTAGAAACAACTGTGGTAGGTGACAAAAATGTAGAAATAAGTGCATGTTGAGGGTGAAGAATCAATCACGGAGAATGCCACAACCAAGACAGAGGTAAACCAGGAAGGGAGCTCACCCCAAGGCAAGCAGACAGGTCCAGA
The DNA here is from genome assembly GCA_038406195.1 of Haplosyllis anthogorgicola. Lineage (NCBI taxonomy): Eukaryota > Metazoa > Annelida > Polychaeta > Phyllodocida > Syllidae > Haplosyllis > Haplosyllis anthogorgicola. The sequence goes on from JBCAUI010547623.1 coordinate 3,792, forward strand.
ATTCTCCTTGGCAGCTTCAGCTTCCACAGCACAGGTTCAAGCCAATGTACATGGTGATATACGTCCCAATTTATGGGCAATGTGGAAGGAGGCTAGAAACAAATGAGAGAAGCTGCCGAGTAGATGAAAGACCCGACTTACTCCCCAGGGGAAGAGGAAGCACAACCTCCAGAAGCACGGAAAACTGCTCACCAGTGAAACTGTCTCTCAGACAGCGGCACCAAAAGTGACCCCTGGAAAAGGCTCAGCCTTCTCCAACAGAAAGTACAGTAGGACAAATAATAAACCGCATGTCATTCGTACAGGGAAGGTGACAAGCTGGAAAAGGTGAGGGCAATGAAGACAAAACAGACGGCACCTCTGACTGCTGCAGAGAGAAACCAGCTCTGAAGAGAAGAACAGAAATGAAAGGAGGAAAAAGAAAACCCTCAGCATCAAACTAGAGAAGGAGCCTCGGCAGCAAATCCCAGCTCAACCGGCAAGGAAGATGGGTCCGTCATTTGGTGGTAATGCTGGTGCAAGAGCAGGGAATGCAGGACGGAAAGCTGGACAAACTAAGAAAAGCATGAGTTCAAAATCTAATGTGCAGCTGGTCCAAGGAGGGGTGCAAAGAAGCCACACCACTACAGGCCAGGAACTGTGGCACTAAGAGAGATCCATCAGTACCAGAAGGCCACTGAGTTGCTCATCAAGAAGCTGCTGTTTCAGAGGCTGGTGAGGGAAATTGCTCAAGATTTCAAGACAATCTATGTTTCCAGTCAAGCACCTTGATGGCCCTTAAGGAGACATCTGAGGCTTACCTCATTGGTCTTTTCGAAGACACCAATCTCTGCTGCATTCATGCAAAACGGGTCACAATAATGCCCAAAGATATCCAGTTGGCTCGCCACATTCATGGAGAGTATGCTTAAGTCATTCGAGGAAGTGCTGCGGGTGCTGCGAGTCACCGTGAGAGTGCTTCAGTTAAAGCTGTGAGAGTTGCATTAGTAGCGACCCACAGCACTTGCACCGAAAACGTGAAAAGGAACTTTGTTAATACACTGCCAATCAATAAGATCTTATATCCGTGTAACTATTTTGTTCAGTTCTAGTCAAGTAATTTGTTTATGTTTCTTGAACTGTACATAAGTTGAATTATTAAGAAAATGTGAAAGAGGTGATTTGAAATTTCTGGAGTAGTTGCAAATTGGTTTGAAAAGTACGTGGAATGAAGAGAAGAATTGAAAGAAAGTTATCAATTGTTATAAAATGTTTATTTGATTTCTATTTGCTTCAGTCAGAGCTGTTGACTGAATTGTAATGAATTGTAACGAAAATGCACCTGTTGCAGAAATAGTTCATCCGTAATAAAGAATGTAGTACCATGAAGTAAATTGTTGTAATGTTATTTTTCATAGTCACTTCATGTTATGTGTCATGGGGACATGCCACCGGTTAGGGGGAAGAGTGTAATGAGTTGATAGTAATAATAACCGTGGGAGATCTTCATCAGCACTTTGGCGGAATTGTGGGAAATAATGTGTACAAACCGGAAGTGACATCACCGATGATGTCATAATGTCATGTGACCAAAACAAGCAACCAATGGTATAAAACACAGGGTCTGGGAGGGTTCCAACCAGAGGGATCACAGAGCTTGTAGAGATAACTCTATCAGAGTGTATTCCTGAATTCTTGGCAGTGCTACAGGTAATTAAACTAGATCTTGCTACTAGATAAACACATTAATGCTTAATAAAGTAACCTAGAACTATTTATTGAAGAAACTTCGTGTAAAGTAATATTACAGATCGTATCTATTTAAATAGAGAGTGGCAGAGCCACAAATTAGCAATTGTTATCTAAAGAACACTTGAGTTACAGTGTTGATTACTAATTACAGGGTGTTATACAGAGTTATTGTCTTTGCTTGATGTCAACCACATGTAATAAAAGAAGTCTGATTGCAAAATGCTGAGTGTTTGTCCTTGTCACAGTTAAGTCGCATGTCTCGAACCCTGCGTGGAAGCGGTTTAAAGATATAGATTAGAAGAAACGTTACATAGTGAAGAATATCACAGAAAATATCCTCCTTGGCACTGAATCAGAGGGAAAGCTCTTGCTTTTGGATTATAGTAACAAAAATTTTATTATTTTGTATTAAAAGATAGGGGCACCATTATTAGAGGGAATACGGTTATGTTTGGTTGAAATAACAATTCCTGTGTAATTTATTATTCTCGGACATGTCTATTTGTTGCCTTCCATAAACAAATAGAAAGGGGCATTTGAAGTGTTCAAGGAGATACGTTTGAATTGTTATGTACCTGAGAAAGTGCTGAATTTTTGTGGTCTGAACTTCGTAAGTTACACCCTACCATATCAATACAATGTTGTCCATTTTTTCTCGAAACAATTAAATGTTATTATTTTGCAATCTCAGGTATACGGCTGACATTTTACGGCGGAAGTAAAGTCAGCTATTCGGTTACAGAAACGAAAAGTACTAGTTCTCATGGTGCTGGATCACCACAACGTAAGGAAAGAACCGTGTACCGGTCCATAGAGGATTACTTCAACCACACCATGTACATCTTTGGTGCACGTAAGAACTTGCAATAGATAATACAGTAGAACCTGCTTTGAGGGGCCACCTTTACTCATAATGGAAATTGACCGTAAATGACAGGTCACCTCACAAAGCACTGATGATTTTAATGATTTTATCTAAAGGAAAAGACCTACATATTGGCTGCAAATGCCAGATGGCTGCACAAAGCAGTGGCTTGTTATAGCAGGTGCAACTGTACACTGCACAGTGGATCAGAGTGAAAAAGCATTGACACCATCACCTTTAGATGAGGGACATGACCGGCAAATTTGTACAAATTATGATGGAAAATGTAGCATTAAGTGTTAACTTTGAGTGTATTTGCTTCCAAGTTGCAGCCCACTTGGGCGATAGTGACTTGTCCAGTAAAAGTGATCAGGCGATATGTCTTGTCTAGTTTGGCATAGGCACAACTTACTGTGGAACTTCCTTTGAACGGACCTCCTTTTGCACGACCATTAGACTTTTGGTGTAATACATTAAATGACACAGAAAAGAACCTTTCTCTGCAATCCCACCACACCATTAACGACAACTTTGCTTCCCGAAATTGGATGATCGCCCAAAGGAAGGTCTACTGTATTCCAGATTTTTAATCGTTTAGCCAAGTTCCAACACAAATTCAATTTAGGCTGTACATTTGTAATTTGCAATGTTTGATATAATTTGCTTACAGCGGATCCATCCTTCATGGCCTCTAACAGTCCGACATTGCAAGCGGGAAGGTATCACTATCCCTTCCAGTTCTTGCTACCCACATGGGCACCCTCATCGTACGAAGGTCAACATGGCCATGTCAGGTATGAAACCTGTTTTAAAATTTCACCCCAGCACAAATCCATATTGTGTCAAGAGGCTCATGATCTTTTACTGTGAGATTAATGATAGAAATTTGAATGTTATGTATTCGTGTAAACTTCAGATATTCACTGAAGGCAGTAATTGATAAGCCTTGGAAGTACGACCATGAAACACGCAAGTTGTTTACCGTCGTGGGGATGATGGATCTCAATAAAGTAGAAGACGCACCCGTAAGTTAAATGCTTCTTCTTTTCTCAAACTTTTTTTTTTTATAAATTTTTTGTTGGACCAGGGCCACTGATTACCCCTGTTTTGGACTTCATGTGACCTTCTCCATGGGTTTTAAATCCAAGGTGGATCTCTCACCCGCACTCTTACTTGTTTGTGTGCAGTGATGCCAAAGGTCACGTCTGGTGCAACACCTGCCTTTTCCTCCAACAGAGGTGTACACTGTGTAAGCATGTGTACAGCATGGCATGCTGGGCTCCTCTCACATGCCGAGATTTGAACTCCCAATCCAGTGGTGAGCTGCTCAGCGATGCGTGACCAAGTCAAATGCGCTAACCAACTGATCTATTCTGCCCGCGTTTCTTTCCTAAAACTTAATGGCAGCTTAAATGCTCACCTGCCCCTAGAAAATTCGATCAAGTATAAATCGATAATTCGATCAGTTTCTGCTTCACCCTACCTTGACCACCATGTTATCAGAGATGCCAATGTATAAGAGTTAAAATGTATGAGATCTCATGCATTTGGGTGGTGCAAATGTATGAGACATAATGCTTTAGTTAATCACAGAACTTTAGACAAAAAATTATCATTGATTTGTGATCTATAATGGTTTTAGACAAGAATGAAACATTTCAATTGAAGGTTAATGTTTTCATGATGAATAAAATGGCAGATTATTTTTTCCATTCTTTCCATGCCAGAATCCCAAAAGCGTGAGACTCACGCTGAATGCATGAGAGTTGGCATCTCTGTGTTATTTTACTCTGATAATTCAATATCCTTTTAGGTCAATAGAAAATTCCGCATCATTTATATAAAGTTAACCGGGTAAATACCCCAAAACAAACCACTGAGCCAAAAATTCACTCGTCTGTTTTTAGCCCCCTAAAATGTTATGAAGTCAATTCCTTTGCAAACCAACATTTTAAACTTCATCTAATAAATAAATAAATTAGATGTTACAAAATTTGGCTTCTGGCTTTTGTGTTTAAGGGATTGAAACTTTAAGGTGGTTTGGTTTACAGTTTCAAGTGGTTCGGTTTGGGGTGTTTGAGTTTAAACCTGACCAGTGCCTAATCAGATAGAAAAAAATCGACATTGGAGATGCATGGCTGGTCGCTTGTAATATTCCCATACAATGTATTTGAAAAGCAGAATAGGGAGGGTTAAATTGGGCAAAGGTGCACCAGTCACTCTGTCCAATGGAACATTTTCTGTCTAAACACCTCTCAGAACGTGATTCAAAATACTTCGACCTTTCCGAGCCACTAATTTTTAGGTATCATTTTGTTTAGAATCCTGGAGAGTTACAAGGGGAGAAGACCATCTGCTGTTTGTGTTGTGCATCCGGTCCAGTCGGGGCCAACTTGAAGATCGAGCGTCAAGGGTTCGTACCAGGCGAGAACATCTTCGTGTCCGGTGAAATCATTAACAGCAGCAGCCGTCGGATGAAGTCTGTGAAAATAGTCATAAGCCAGGTATGTTGTTTTTAACTATTTTGTTGGATCAGGATTCATTTGTGGGACCACTGGAACCCCTATTTTGCACTTCTTGTGACCCTCGCCGTCTGTTTTAAAACCAGGGTGGTTTCTTCACCCGGCTACTTCTGGTGCCTTTTCCACCAACAGAGGCGTAATGAACTTGAAGTAAACTTTTCATCCAACTTTGACGAGGTGAAAACAAAGGCAGCCTGCATCGCACTCATGAATGACACACCATAACCTGCCCCAATCTCTCTAGCTGGTACAGATTTTAAGCCTTGGTAGGAGTGTTTCCTCTACCACACGTACCTGTGCCAAAAGTACACTGAATTTATCAAGTGACTCCCAGAAATTGGGAATGTACAAATGGCATATTGAAAATTATTGGCAATATGCTGTAATTTACTGAGACACTGTTGAACCCATTTTGGAAAGGAGATTGCACCATGTAATACTTAACTCTAGGTAAAATTCTAATATTAACTTCGAAACTGTGTAGACACCAAAGATGTCAACAAGCCGTAAGCTAGCTTGAGAGCTTAAGCTGGCAGTTGAGCTTGGCTTGGCTTAAGCTAAGTTATTTTAGCTTGTGGCTTGAAAAATAATAAAATTATGATAAATTATGATGAAAATAAAAGTTGAGTTGCCAATTTCAGTAACAGAAAACATTACAGTTGCAGTTGCACATAAGCAGCCATTAGTCATCATTCCTGAGCTAATCACACATTTTTCATAACCTGTAAAGCTTAATCTATTGTGTTTATTTTCAACAGTTTTAAAACTGTTACATATAATCTAAATTTTTGCTGTCAAGCTCACTTTGAACTTTACTTGAGCTGCATGGCTTCTTTTCTCACATTTGAAATCAGTGCTTATTTGTCAAAGATAATCAGTAGGGTACTTCAGTGAATTAGAGCCTGTGCAAATAGTTTTAAAGTGAGTTAAATTTTTTGAAATGTTTTGTTAATGGACAAAAAACCATGAGTACCTGGCTTAAGCTGGCTTGTAGCTTAAGCCAACATAGCAAGCCAAGCTTAAGCTGATAAACTAGGCAAGCTGACATCTCTACTAGACACTTCACTAAAATGTTCAAACTTAATCTGCAGGATATGATATCTGTTGTGTAATGTTAAAAATTTATTTCGTTTTATACATGCTGCTTCAGTGTTGTTGCTCCAGTGCAGGCATGCCATAAAATGTTCCCCATATTTCAAAAGTAGCAACAACATTGCTGCTTTGATAACGCTCAAGGATCAACAGCAGTTAGCACCTTTAACAACCCAGCCAGGAATCCATCTGAGTGCTAACCCAACCTTTGACACAAAAATATTCATTGCAAACTTACATCTTTGCTATCCTTACACAGAAAGTGGGATTCCACGCGGTCGAGTGCAGCGGAATGCAGCCGACGGGTCGTCAGAGGCGGCCTGGTGAAAGAAGACGACGTCGTGTGTGGCAGCCGTGTAGTCACACCAAGTGGGAGGAGATCGACGTACTTAAAGTTGAGAAAGGTAACTAAAGTGTACTAGGTGCGCCTACAGCGGATCACTTTTTTTGGCTCATTTGGCATAATTGCCAAAGAGCCTATAGAATCATGAATTGTCCGTCGTCCGTCGTTGTTGTCGTC
>JBCAUI010547634.1:0-10519 GCA_038406195.1 Haplosyllis anthogorgicola
TTTTTTTCCGATCGCCGCACTTTGAAAATCCTGCCAGTGCAATGTAATCCAAATGCTTAAAAAAGAAAAGCCTTATGTACTGTTTTTCAAATCGCAACTGCCATACTGTTTCAGGTTTCCCTGTGTAGTGGGTATGCACGAGAGGAACACATCTACACCTCCATACACCACAAGGTTCAGGTCTACGTACAGTCTCAAGGACCAAGGCATAAAAAATCCAGTATACTGCTACATTATAAAGGTAATTCTTCCACCTGCACTGCATTTACAATCACAAAAATTCTAGTTGATACTCAAAAAATAACATGCACCAGAGGCCAAAATATTACGGACGAGGTAGTAGGGAAAGTCCACTGTATCTATCATCCCATATGAGGGTTTTTCATTGTTGCGAACATTACATTTTGATGTATAAGTTACAAGAATGCCTTCTAATCAAAGGCCGAACCGCCCGCTTCGAAAAATTGCCATTAAAACGCAAATAGTAACTAAAATGCAAATAGTTATCAAAACATGAAAAACCAAGCATTTGTGTACCTACAATTGATTTTTGTCCATAATGCGTGACTGGCTCTCCAGCCGAACAACCCGATACATTTCATAGCGGAAGTGTATCCGTCAAGAGGATGCAAATCCAGAAGCGGAAGTAAACTTTCTTTTTGGGTCCTTAAATATAATTGAGTCTGAGAGGAAGCAAAGCCTTGCAAAAAGTTAGGATGACTTCCTCAGTTTAAATGAATAAAGTATCAAGTTGACAAAGATGATATTCATTTAATACATCGGGGTGCTTGACATTTCTCAGTGTAATATCATATATTCAGTAGATCAGTAAAATTCTAACTTTTATTTCACATTGAATTTCAAACAAAATGAGCAATAATGAAAACCAAAATTAATGGCTGGGAGTATTCTTTAATTGATTACACTTAGAGTAATTCTACAGTGAACTCTTTATTTTATACGACTCAAAAACATGCAGAAAGACGGCAGATTCTACTGCATTGTTGATATTCTGATGTCAAATTGTATTCAAAATGTATTTCAACAAATGTCAAAAAGTTGAAAATAGCACAATACATCACTGAAGTATGTATAGAGATGTAAGCCTCATGTAAACCTCTAACAAACTCAAGGATATTACGGCACAGCTTTGTACCAAGGAGCTGCGACCTGACCTGCCCCTTCTAGTCCTAATGTTACTTTCTCTATTGAGATGTTGCGTGACAATACGAGACTCCACAAGCTAAGTACCATCAGTTGTACTTAAGTTACATTTACTTTATTGAATGTCAGAACTGTGGCAACACCTGCTTCCATTTATGTACATATGTCTACCAGTCCTGCGTGTTCTATTCGGTGCAGGTGAAAGTCTGGATAACAAAAGATTTTCACTGGTAGCTCAACTCTAACAAAATCAAAAGAAGCACCAAAGACCTTTGCGCACTCACAGTTTTGGTTAGTTTTATTACAATTGAATGCTGTCCATGAAAGAAAATAAAATAAAGATGAACAGCTGACATGACAATATTTTTTCCTCATTTCAATTTACTTGCTTTAAATAACACCACAATTTATTGGCAGAAATTGGTGATATCAATAAGTCGAATCACTTCAAATTTCTTGAGAAAAATCAGCTCTTGAAATATATTGAATTTTCCAAACAATAGAAAATAATTGGTTATTTCACTCAACCACCACCTCACACTGGAATTAAATTGTTCCAAAGCATATCTGGATCTCTTAAGACTGATAGACATATTTTTACTTGTAACTGCAGCAATAGGATGTGCGGACCTGGCTGAGGTTCCTGACGCTGAGATGAGGAGGATGGATTCTACGGCCGTCGTCAAGTGTAAGTCGTCGCAGGAGACGTGGCATCTGGTGTGTCGGGAGAACACGTGGATTGGGGACGTCAGGAACTGTAGCCGTCAGGCCATCACACAGGGTGGGTACAGTTCTCAAAAGTAGCTTGTTGGGTATATGTGGGTATATTTCTGGTGTGTTGGGGTATGTTTTGGAATGTGTATGGGATGTATAAGTGTGTACAGTGTATGGAAACTGAGGATTTTCTATTCATTTTAGGAACAATAGCAAGCAAATTAATGTTATCATATTGTTGCAAACAACAATGCAAACAAGAGCCAATTCCTATTGTTCCAAAAATGGATTGTATTTCCTTTCATGAAAATATGTTGATGCTGTGGACTTGTTTACAGATAAGCACAGGAATAGTCTCTATTTTACGAACAGAGAAATCAGAATTAGTTTCAATTTCCTAAAGAAAACCACAATTTGAATTTCTATAGTTCACAAAATGGAGACAATTCTTGAACTGAACTGAGATGTTCCCTGCAAGTGTCTAAGACAAAGTAATCTGGAGTTGCTTTAATTTGGAAACAATGGAAATACACTATTTGTTATTGAAGTGAACAATAACACCATTAATTTTCATTGTTCTGAATTTGAATAACCTTGTGTTGTAGTAAAAAGTAATTCATCCTACAGGTCCCAACAAAAGCGAAAGAAACGTTTCCACAGAATTCAGAAACAAAGTGCAGTATGGTAAGTGTAGCAGCTCGTGATTTGTGATACATTCTGCGAACAATAAAATTTCACGCTGTGTCATCCCCAGAACAAAAACCTAAAAAATTTCAATTGTCATAAAAATGAGTAACCATGAAGGAACATTTCAACTTCTATGATCTAGATTGAAGAAATTAAACACACATTCAAATGATATCTTTTGTTCAGTAACAATGAACAAATGACGTTTAATATTATTTCCAGGTATTCTGATTGCTGTTTCAGTTGGATTGATACTTGGAGTTTTCCTTGGTTTTACTTTACTCATGTGCATGGCTTTCCACAGAAGGAGGTAAGAAGTTATACAACCACAAATGTTCTTTTGTTTTTCAATTAGGAAGTAAAATATCAATATTGTTGTTAACGCTTCTAGTTTCAAGTTATATCAAGGAGTACCTGAAGTACCTGAATCAGTCAATATCTTAAGAGGAAATAAGGTTGACGCCCATTGACACCACTAAGGAAGTAGTCTTCATTTTCATACAAGGCTTTCCTAAGGCTTCTATTTATGAATGATCGTCTTAAAACTTGTAAATGAAAATAATTTCCTCCTTGTAATTGAGGTCCAAAAGAGTTATAATTGAATGTTATGATAATGCATTGCTAAAGACGTCCTCTTTAATAAACTGTCAACTAAGGACATGTCTAGTCAAATTTCTAAATATAACACAAACCACTGAGTGATTGACCCTGTTCAATCTTGTTTCAGAAAGAGAAGAAGAAAGAGTGCAGAAATGGAGACAACACGACAGAACACGTTGCTATGCGATTACAGTGATGACAAAAGCCAATATGCCTCGTTCCTGCCAACCAATCAGTACTCCTCATTCATATCACGTGGTGTATCACGTGATGAAAGCACTGCTGACAGTTCAGGTCAGGTGATGTCATGGGAGTGTTCATGTGAGGTACCACGTGTTGTACCATGTGACATGCCATGTGATACACAGATCTTAGAGTCTGGTACACCGGATGTGATATATTCTCCCAGAATTCCAATGGAAGGTGCTTTGAGCACTTGTGAAGCCTGCAGAACCAATGAAATCCTTAACTCCATATATTCAAAGGTTCCAGTCACTTCCTCAACCAATAGGAATACTTCCTTCATGCCTGCCAACCGATCAGGTTTGAATAGACACTCATCCAATCCACCAACCAGTGCCGGCCATTCCACCTACGACACGTTGCCTACGTTACCAAAGGGATGTTCTCGCGGAGGGTTACATTCCATAAAGGAAGCGGAACCACTGAACGGCAACACGAGTGACTACGACAGTATTAACTCCAATAACGAGAGTCGGGAAAGCGACGTGGAACAGGTTGTCGCCGTGTGATGATTCATCTTAAAATATTCCAGTTTGTGGCCATGCACCTTTTTGACCTCACTTGTCAGGCAATGGTTTCTGTTAATGTAAAGGGAGAAGCAGTTCTTCAGTTTCTCAATTTCTGCTGGTCCTTATGGACACTAAAGTTATTATTGACACCGTTTCAAAGGTGCTGCAGGAAACTAAGGAATACATGAACAGTGGTCATAGTAACGTGCCCTTCGAAATTTCATTTTGGAATTCTGCTCTTGCCAGCCACGTGGTAAATCTTTGCCTTCTAGTTTTTTTATAAATCCCAAATAATAAACTTGTTACTCTAATTAGGATACACAAATAACATCATTTATCATTATAACACCGTAATCACAATGTGTCACAGTAGGATGCCCTTCACCTTGGGAAGAAACGATTTCAATGTTTAGCATGGAAGTTTGACTTCTATGCGAGATTAACAGGATTTTCAACTTTATGAAACCAACAGAACTGCCCTGCAAGGATGATAAATATACTAAGAATTCATTTCTGTTGTTCTCTGTATTCATTGTTGTCTCTGTATTTGTTGGATATTTTCTTAGAGTAGAAAGTATATTCATTTAAGTATTGTCTGTTCTGTACTGCATTGTATGCGAACATAAATACCTATCATCAGGATTATTTTGTTAAACGTTATGATTTATTACGATATTTAAGGATAACGTCTGTCTTAAAACTTCAGATGGCAACACATTTTAACTTCACCTTCACAATTTTTTTCTTTGGAAAGTTAGAAAGGTGTGTAGGTGCAACTTTTCTCAGTAACATACATGAAGCCTTCCACTCAGACACCCACGTTCATATCTTTAGATTGTTTGAAATTCACAGTCAATTATTCTAAAGCAGAAACATCTTTAAAATGAGGCTGTTGTAATGGCGTATCAAATTCATTTAACACATTGAAAGGTTTTTTTTTCAAATTTGATGCCTACCTAATTCATTTTATTTCCTAATTAGGTAGAACCTATACTTACACTATTTTGCTATGTCTACCATTTATGGTATGCCAGTGATACCGATTTTGGTGGGTGCTGCATACTGATATAAGTATATTGAACCCAAATCAGTGCACTAAAGGGCATCGCATTGTTTGGTTTGTCTCCTAATTGAAGTTATAGGACAATTGATAGACATATCTTTTATCAATCAATCTGTCCCAGAAATTTTCCAAATTAGGCGAATTGGGGAATTTTAATAAGGAAAAAAAACTTCATTGAGTGACTAGCAAAGGAAGGGCCAAGGGTCAAACAAAAGGTTTGAAGGTACGAGAGAGCCCATTGACCAGATACAATTTCCATTGGATGTATTGACCATTTTTTGATCTGATTTTCAAAACATGTAATTTGTTCCTGTTTCTTTATTAGTATCTGAATTAAAGTACCTTACCCAGCATTTTGATTGGCAACTATTTCAAGCTCTTTTCCAAGACCAGTGCCCAATCACTTTGTGGGATCACCTTGTTGGCCTTTGAATGACTGCGTCATTTTGGTTTTAAAACCAGTAAATTACTAAATCCCACCTGTGCTTGGTTGGATACTTAGGGTCTCTTGCCTAGGATACAGAACCAAAATACCTGAAGCTATTGTAACATGATGAAGAGCAAATGACAAACGACACTTTAATGAGGGTGTAATGAGTACAATGTTGAATGCATTGTTTCTGTTTGATCTATCTTCAAAGATAACGTTACTTCCATTTACGTATACATGCAGCTTACCTGTGTAATAATAATGTTTCATTGGTTTATATAATACGTTTAATATGTCTAATGACTCACACATAATACGTTACTATTATGCGATAAACATGCCCATTTTTAATGTAGGCGCCCCAGGCAGACGTTGCAATTATGTATTCCATGAACAGTGTAATACGATCCATACATTAGAAATAAGACGCTATTACTCTATCTAAATTCATTTTTGTAATAATCGAATAAGAAAAATGTATCAACAGACCAATAAACTATTGCACCTAAACTTTTGATACGGTTTGCCTGATCCGATAACTCAAAACTGGTAGATTTTGTTTCTTGTCTACTTGAAAACTGTTCAGAACTCATGTTTCATGTAGGACGATAGAATTGTAATACCGACAGAAGTGTAATTGTTGAATAACTCATACAGCGGGAAATTCTACTCCCTTAAAACTGAAATTAAATTCCTAAATCGTGTATTCCATTTAAGCAAATAGACATCATAAAAAATTAAACCATCTCGGATTACATTTAATTTGAATTTTTGATTAAAATTCTATGATTCTCTAATGTATTGTTCATGTTGTGCTGGTACAGAAAGATAAAGATAACGTGTGGGAGATGTTGTTTTCTGTGATGGAGAATAAAACTATTGACATTGAACTACAATACGTTAGGAGAAAGCTCAACACCGACCTCGTGTTACAGCAGGATGAGACGTTACGTGTGGAAATCACTGAGCTTTCCTTATGAACAACATCGAATGAAGGTTTTTCCAAACTATTTCACCAAATATACCTAATTCACCTAATTTGACAAATTCTTGATACAGTTTAATTAATATAAGACATGTCTACCCATTGTTCTACAATTGCAATTAGGATACAGACCAAAAATGGTATTGCCCTCGTATCAGGAGCTACACTGATTTAGTGTGAGCATACAAATATATTAGTAAACGATATCTATCACTGTCACACTTTAAATGGTTGACACATCAAAAAATGGCACTGGTGTAGCTTTTACCTAATTTGATAAATTAAGTAAATTAGGTGAATTAGCTGGACGTCCAATTCGGAAAAAACCTCCAATGCCTGTAACGTCTATCTACAAACAACGTGTAATGGGGCAATAAACACCTACGGGATATGACAATAAACAAGATCCGGACCCACAAAACAGTTAACAATGAGACAAAAGATGTGAAAGCAGCATATTTATGTTTTGTGACATGCTAACGCTCTGAAAAAAACCTGTAATGCTTTAATTTTTGAATAATGTTTTTGTTAAACTTGCCATAAAGGGGTTAGAGTGAGAGATGACATTTGCTTATTTATTGTTTTGTTCACGTGGATGATCAATTACACCTATTCAACTACCCTTCCATTGGTTCTTGTATACTTTACACGATTGATCTTTTTCCGAAAATCAACTTCCATACTGACTGAGGAATAAGTCTCCATTTTCAGTCTTCAAGACTCAAACAGTTAAAGTTCAATCTGTACACACTGAGTGCCGATTTGGTTGAACCCTTTATTCATATTATTATCTATTGTTATAATCATCTATTGTGGGATATGTTATGTAGACGTATTGAATATTTTTTCAAAAAAATGTTAATTTAAATACTTTAATAATACACATACTTCCTTTTTGTAAAATTGCGTAATATTTATACATTTGTTGTATTTTCTTGTGTATTTGGTTTGATGTATATGTATTATGTATATTCTATATTGTTATTCAGTTGTTCAGTTTGTTGCAAAGTTATAATAAACTATTATTGTTATTTGCAAAGCAGACATGTATGTGATTATCTATGCCTTTTGTTAGGAATAGCTACAATGAAATGAATATACAGCAATACTAACACAATACTAACCACAATGCCCTTACGGATCAAAGAGATCTTTATCATTGTATCTGCGTCTTTGAAGTCATCTATGGAATATTAAATATTTATATTCACATACAGATCGATATGAATGGTGTAAAATAAATGAGGATTATCTCCACAATGGTCTGTGCTGTTGTCATTAAAGTCGCTAACCATGGGCCTTTTCAAACGGTTATTAATCTGCTGTACGTGCACGCGAAGCTGTGTGTTGTGACATGAACGGATGAATTATGTGAAACGGTTAATTATTAAACAGCTGTAAAGTAACACTGTCTACTGTCTGTTTACTGCAGCTTTTTATTTATGTTTCTATTGAATTCACAATTGAAACAAGCACTAACTCTCATTTGGAATATTCTCAACAGACCTCCTGCAATGACTGCTAATTTTGAAGTGTTTGAAAAACAAAGAATTACACACTATTTCGTTATTTCAAACCCAGTATGTTTGGTAGCAATATATTTCTGATTGACAGAGATCGTGATTTTAAACATTACTTTGAAATTTGAAGACTTTCATGAATTGATAATTGAGACTATTCTTTTGCAGCCCGTGTTGTGATAAGAATTGTTGTCCTAAATCTAGATCTAGAACTTCCTGGCCAAGAAAGGCAATTGACATGAAACTGACAGCATCAAGTTACCTTTCTCTGCGAAGGCATATGGAATGATTTTGACACTGTAGTACATAAGTAAAATTCACTTGGGTTTTGAATGAAAGAGAATATAAGATACAACATGACAACCCAAGGGCTTCATGTGGTTTATGTCTCAAACAATTGTTACTCGTAAAACGACAGAAACGTCGAGATGAATATCACAATATTCTGTCTAAAGTCATATATAATGTGACATCTTCCTTCAATGCATAGTAGAAAAGCACTGAATGACATGTGAGAATCTTCAAGCTGTAAAAACATTGTTCTTCTGGTACAAAGCATCTTAAAGGAGAACATAATTTGTTTCGTGTCCCTTTGCCTTCAGACATTAAAGTGACATGAAATTGCACAGAGAATCTTGTTTAAAGAGAAAATATTGCTTCAATTGATAACTGCTTAAAGGAAAATAATTTCTGGTCCACCAAAGGTTATTGATAACATATTTTATGTTTTTCGTAAAGAGTCCAATTCTTTCGTATGTTCCTTATTGCTGACATTAGCTTGGTCCCATTTATATCTAGAAACCTTTATTTGGCTTTGTGTTGTTCAGTTTTCAGGGATTTCAGGTAAATTGTGGGGAAAATATTTGTAAAAATATACATCCAGAATAAGACTTTCTAAATAAAACATACAACATTACAGCAACAAAATTAGCATCTCAAAGTTATCTCTGGAAACATAATGACATAAAACTAGTTTTCAAACAAACATGTCAGGCAGGCGTTCCTGGATAAAAACAGGACCAACTTAATATCACTTACAGTGTGTAATATCAGCTATTCAGTTGACCAGTAAAATTCAAATTCCTTTTTCACGTTCAATTTCGAACAAAATAAGTAATACAGTGTAGCACGGATACCTGGAACTTCAAGGGATATTGGAAACAGTTCCACTTATGCGAAGTTCCAGGTAAACAATTTGAAATATCAACATTTTTGCTTAAGGGATATTGAAAAAAGTTCCACTTATGCGTAAGTTCCAGCTATCCGTGTTCCAGGTAACCGTAATACACTGTAAGGAAAACCAAAATTAATGGCTGGGAATATTCTTAATTGATTACATTGAGTGTAATTCTACAGTGATTTCTTTATTTTATACGACTCAAAAACATGCAGAAAGATGGCAAATTCTACTGCGTTGTTCATATTCTGATGACTATACACAAAGTTAATCATATAAACTTTAACCCCACCAAGAAATTCACTCAATCTTGATCAGGAACATAGGGAACCAATATCCTTGAACAATTTTGTTGGAAATCTTTTCCTAGAAACCGGTACTATTTTTCAAAAGCAGGATGTATCCACGTGATACTTGTTTCCACAAAAGCACAGACTGAACGTCTACCCAGGATACTTCGATTATCTTGTGCCTAGGTGTCTAACTATCTATTATTAACTGATTTTAGTTCCATACCCACCTCATCGTCTCGTGTACTTCCCGTAGTAATGGTATGGTATGGTACAAGTACAATGGCATTCCCGGTTCATCATGTTAAGACGACGGAAGATATGACTGTACAATCAATGGGAAACAATAGGAGAGACTGGATTCCGCACGCTTCTACGAGTTTAAACGGTTTAAACGCTTCTCGTTTAAGTACATCAGACAACACATCAATATGTTTAAATTATCGCTCATGATACACGTGTTTGTTACGGTGTCATCTTTATATCAATAAATATGTTAATCAGTTCAGGAGTATTGTAGTGAGACCTATTTGAATTGGAGGATAAATATTTGATCAGTTTCAGAATTATGTAATTTCAAGCTGTTTTTTATGTATTCCCGGCATGGAATTCTATTCTGTTGTCCTTAGAGGTTCCCAAATTGGCAGAAAATTCGAAAGCAGATAATATTAATAGCTATGCTCGGTGCTGTAATTAGGTACATGAGTGTGCAGTTTTCCAAATTTTAAGAAATGTTTGGAGCAACTATTTTATGCCAATGTAACTCTATGTAAATTGACCAAGCAGTGTCACAGAATTTGTGATTTGGAGCATAAGGCATCTGCAGAATGTATAAAGAAAGACACACATTTTACATGATACTAAAAGCTACAATGTTCTTGTCCTGTGACCCTGACTCAGGCTCTCTGCACACTGTTGTACGTAATTTGCCGTTTTGTCAAAACAATGTAAAAGATTTCAAGGGCAACGGGCAGCTAAAGCCTCCCTATTGCCCAAGAGAATGGTGAGATAATTAGCTAATTGTTTACTTGTTTACTTAAACTGGACAGAGATGCATACTTGTTGCATACCTGTTAAACTCATCAATCAATCACCTGTCACCTTGACTTGTGCAAGGGGTACTGGTCAATTGACCAA
>JBCAUI010547645.1:0-10519 GCA_038406195.1 Haplosyllis anthogorgicola
CACTACTTACGAACTTGATGAGTTGATAGCAGTGTGGGATTTGAAACTTAAAGTTGAGACAATAATACAGACTGACTCTTTTAGAGGTATTTTGACATTAATATAGTTTCAAGATTGCACCGCTAGAACGCAACACAAAGGGAAGGCCAGCATCACTCATCCAGCCAAGAAGTTGTCTGCACTAGCTGAGATAGATGTGCCAAGGCCCCCGGAGCAACTCACATCTACCCACAAGCCGGCAGTGCTCAAGGAGGATCTGGACACCACAGTCCTAATAAACCTGGATGGCGCACCACCTGAGGGCACTCTCATGATGAAGTCCGTTGTGGCCAACATGGCCAAGAAAAGGGCGAACCTAGAAAACATATTGGCGGCCATCACAACCAGCCCAGAAAAACCAAAGAACAGGTCAGAAAACTCCGATAAATTGAGAAGAAGGCCCAGGACCCCCGACAAGCAGAGGTCTGACAGTGCAGAAAAACTGAAGAAGGGCTCCCCACATAAGTACAAAAAGAACAAAAAGCACAAGTCAAACCACAAGCACAAAAGAGACTGTAAAGACTCCGAGGTGGACAAGGAGGCAGCCAAGAAGTCCCATCCTACCTGTGAAGATGGGAAATCCTCCTCAAGGGGAGAAAGTAGCAGAAAGGTAGTTCATTCCACACCGTCCAAAGACAGTGAACACCCCAAGGCAACCAACACAAAGACAATGCCCAAGAAATTGAGTGCAGATGAGAAGAAATGAAAGGCACAAGAGGCCTTCAGTGGTCCCTAGAGTGATGATGAGGGCAGTGGGGAGAAGAAGAAGATCAAAATGCCAAAGAGCAGACATCTGGTTGACTCCTCTTTGTCCAGCGACTCTGACTCCAATTCATCCAGCTCATCATCCTCATCCAATGATGAAGAGAGTGAAAGCTGGGCCAGTTGCCTCAAATGCCAGCCTCATGGGCTATCCCAATCATGCTCCAAAGGCAGGTCTGGTTTGCAGTCCCACTCTGGTAAAGGCTCCATGACATCTGCCCATAACCTGGATCTAGATGACCCTGACCAGACCGAGTCCACAGATGCTGTGGCCATTGTGAAGAAAGACATCAATCATGTTTGGACATTGGACAGTGAAGAGGCTAAGGAATTGCACACAGTCCTTGAGAAGCATGACAAATTGGATATGACTCGGATGAGTGAGCACACCCATGAAGAACTCAAAGTCCACTTCCATCAAGCACACAACCCCCCTGCATTCACAGCTTCAGCTCCATGCATCACGACAAGTGGCCCAAATGGGTTTATGACCTTGGATGGAGAGAGGCTTTGAAGAGGATAGTGTCAAGCACCTGCACTGGGAACTGGAGTCAGGGTATACCTTACGACCAGGCCTATTTCATCAATGCCCCCATGGAGGTGAATGTCTACTGGGCAAGATCCATTCTACTGGGCAAGATCCATTCCAGTAAAGCTATTCAGGGCTGCATGTATGATGACAGTAGGGCAGGTCAACTAAGTTCTATCAATGTCCCTACAGCAGAGAAGTGAAGATGAACTCCTCCACCTACATCAGCCATGTTGTTGGAGGCCACTATCGGTGCACCCTGGTATGTGCTTGCTGTGAATCATGGCCACCACCTGAAGAAGATGAAGTTGGTGGTAAACTGGCACCCATGTGGCAAGATCTCTCAAGCATAGCCAAACACTTCAAACACTTCCATGGGTATGGCCAAACTCCACCTCCCATATACACGCTCCCGAAGTGCTGTGAAAAGTAAATCCACCACGACTTTTGGCGACGACCATGCCACAGTCACTCCACTGCCCTGTACATATGTTTGTTACATGAACTTCAGTATTCCGGACTTTCAAGGGTGTACACCCCTCAGGTCTTCCCGCTCCGCGGGCCATAAATTTTGATTCGTCCAAATTTTTACATTTTAGTAGTAGTTAGTTCTACTTTCGCATTTTAATGTTCAGAATGTTGCCTTTATACGTTTAATAAAAGGTTTTGTAGAACGTCCGGCCTTTGTCTTTGTTGCCCGAAATGCGTCCGTATTACTTAATTCTGATCGTTTATACAGTTTATACATGTAGTAATACAACGACAATGTTTATACACGTAGTAATACAACGACAACATTTATACATGTAGTAATACAACAGTACGTTGCGGTCGTACCGTTGCAAAGTATGCATGAACCAAAATTCTAGTTCACTGAAGAGGGAGATATGCAGGTATGACCGGCTGAGTGGTCGACCACACCAGGTTATGACTGTCTCATAACTGGCCCCTGCACTGGTGACAATGAAGTTGGTACCCCCCTCGGGGTCGTGTGTGCAACGTCCCGTTGTGGGCACACACCTTCCCCCACATAATAATGGTGCCTCCTGGCACCAAATTTTTAGAGCTCTAGTTGTCCATTTCTAATTCGGGTGCTTCTGTACCTGTCCGTCTTCCGAGTAGCATTCCACAGATGCAGTGGGGTTCGGTTATAGCCAAAGTAGTTGTCCTGACCAACAGGAGTGTTTTGGATTGAAATTTCAATCCATGTCTTCATCAGCCATCTCCGTAAGGGTAAGGGCGGGAGCAATTCGACCGACCAACCCTGGGACTGGGTCTGCAAAGACAGGTTCCATTTGTAACGTGAACAGCCCAACTTGTGTGCACACTCCATCTCAGCCAAGGCTGGGAATCCCCTCCCAGGATGCTATGCTGGGGACCCTCGGAACCGGGGTGTCCCCACTAACCTCTTGTGGCTTCTCTTCCTTATCCTTTTTCTCTGGATTGGCCATCCCGGGGTTTGCGACCACGGAGGCTGTGCCACGAACGACCATACTTCCACTTTGCAGGAAAACCTCGCCATCCCCTTTTTGGGCAAGGAACAGGAGACGATTTTGATGCGCCGTTTTTATCTTCCTGGCCGCATCCTTAATGCGGTATGCAGGGATGCTGTCTGCGAGTTGGCTATCCACCACATATGGGGTGTCCCCCCATTTATCCTTTATCTTCCTCTTCCCCGTGAAAGCATCCATGCATAGTAGGACCACGTCTCCGGGTCTAAGTACAGCAGCTCCCATATTTTTATCATAGATCCATTTCTGCCACTCTACCTCCCGGGCTTGGGTTGCTTGCGCTTCATCAAACGTGACCCTCAAATGCTCCTGGATGGTGGCAACATACTCAGGGACACGCCTCAGCTCGGTATTCCCCCTAATGGTCGGGAAATAGAAGTCCAGTGGGAGTCGGGGCCTTCGCCCGAACATTAAAAAGAAAGGACTGTGCCCTGTCATCTCGGACCGAGTGGCATTATACACTTGTACCACTTCGGCAAGGTGGTCGGCCCAGTCCAATTTCTTCCCAGTGTCAAGCTTCCCCAGCATCTCCATCAGAGTCTGATGCATTCTCTCCACCTGCCCGTTTGTCTGGGCATGGTAGGGGCTGGTCCGACACTGTGTAACTCCCAGCATGTGGCATAGCTCTGTCACAATGGTGCTTGTAAAACACATACCCTGGTCACTCAAGAGGTGAGCAGGGGATCCGAACAGTGCTATCACAAATGTATACAACACCTCGGCTACTGTCCGAGCCTTCTGGTCCTTCATTGTGAAGGCTAACACATAACACGTGAAATGGTCCATAAAGACCAGTATGTTGACAACCTTAGGTTGTTTGTTGAGTGGCACCAGCCACTCGATCATGGTGAAATCAACATGTAACAAACAGCTCCATGGGAGCCATTATGACAATAGGTTTGAGATGCACCCGCACATGATGGGCTTCAAATTTAATACATCTATGGCATCCCTTCACAGAAATTTTGACTCAGTTCATCATATCAGGCCACCAGAAGCATTCTCTCATGAGGGACAGGGTTCAGTTGCATCCCTGATGACCTGCATCCCTATGGCATCCATCAATGGCCCACTGATGATGACTCTGGGGCACTACGAAAAGTACGACAGGCTCCAGGGCCTCTTTGGGCTTTTACGTGCGGTACAAGCATCCATTACGGATGACGAACTGGCCTTTGTAGCAGTTGTACTCATGGCCTTCAGGTGTAGCAGTGTCCACTCCCAATGCCTTCACAAGAGTGATTGGGTTTTCTGCCTTTAACCACTCCATCACCTTACTCAGCACCGGATCTTCCTTTTGTGCTTTAGGCCAATCAACTGATTCTACAGTGTGAGTCTTAGCAAGCCAGACCTGTGGGGCAACTGGCTGAGGATCTTGCTCATCCTCATCTTCCTCTTCATCCAGGGTCTCCCGTACCTCCTTTATGGAGTACATTTCGGCCCTCTCGGCACTACCCATAAGGGCTCCATCCAAGACGCCTCGCACCCCCTCACAATCGACCACCATAGGTGTGTCCAGTCCTGGCTCCTCAGTTTCATCCCTTGCGGCTATCTCCTCTGGCATCAGCCTATCTTTTGCCTCTAGTCGACTCAAGGCGTCCACCACAGGGTTATTCCAGTGAGAAGTTAAAGCTTGCTAGGGCTCCAACCCAATGGTGACCAGTCCCATCCAGGTTGGGAGTCGTCATCACATAGGTTAGTGGGTTGTTGTCCGTTCTTACAACAAATGATGGGGCATGCAACAGATACTCTCGGAAGTGTTTTGTCACAGCCCACAGCAACATGAGGAACTCTAGCTTACTAGAGTGGTAGTTCTTCTCATGGTGCTTTAGGACCCTGCTGCCATATGTGATGGGATGCAGCCGTCCCTCCTCATCAGCTTGCTGGAAGGTCACTCCCAACCCGATGCCTGATGCATCTGTGTGGAGGACAAATGGTCAGTCCAAACGGGCCAGCTGTAACACTGGTCCAGATGTAAGGGCGTCCTTCAACCTATGAAAGGCTGCTCGAGCCTTCCTGGATAGTACTAGCTTCTTCTTGTTGGTGCCCTCCCCTTGGAGGTAGTCAGTGAGGGGCTGAGTGATCCTAGTGAACCCAGGGATAAATTGCCAGTAGTGGCCAGCCAGGCCAGTAAACAAACGGATCCCTGTGTATGTGTCTGGCTCCTGGACCTCCTTGATTGCCTTCACGTTATCCTCACTTGGTTGTATCCCCTTTCAGGAGACATGATGTGCTAGATACACTATCTCCGTCTGGAAGAATTTACACTTAGATGGTTTCAATTGCAACCCATGCTCATGGAGACATTCAAAGATGAGCCTTAGTCTCGTGAGGTGGTCATCCTCTGTGGTGGAGTACACAATGATATCATCCAGATAGATGAGGCAGAATAGCAAGTTCAACTCCCCCAGGACATTCTGCATGCAGCGTTGGAATGTTGGAATGCCCATTGCAGAGGCCGAAAGGCATTCTCCGACATTTGAAGAACCTCAGATTGCCAACAGTAAAGGCAGTATACTTCTGGGATCCTGGACTCATGGGTATCTGCCAGAATCCAGACAAGAAGTTGACACTTGAGAAGTGCCGGGCACCGACCAGGTTGTCCAAGGATTCCTGTATCCTGGGTAGAGGATAAGAGTCTTGGTGTGGTCGTTCAATGTACAAAAGTCAATACAAAACCACAAGCTGCCGTCTTTCTTTCTCACTAAGATGACTGCGTTACTCCAAGGGCTGTCACTAGGAGCTATGGCACCTGCTTCCTGCATCACCTTGAGATGCTCCCGTATCTCTTCAACCAGATGAGGTGGGATCCGCCTGAAGCATTCCTTGATGGGTGTCTCGTCTTCGACCAGGATGATGTGTTCGGCCGCGTCTGTGCACCCCAGTTCAGATGAGCTGAGGGCAAAGATGTCATGGAACTTGCACAGCAGCCCCTTCACCTTAGCTTGAAGATTCCAATCCTCCAGTCCCTTCAGGTCTAGACTCTCCAGTACTTTGTCTTTCCACTCCTCTTCTGTCATGACAGAGTCCAACAGCTCTTCTTTCACTCCCAACTGTTCATCAAGCTGTTTAATGGTGCCTGGTAACACATAGCTCTCTGGCACCATATTGGCAGCTGTGATCATCACCAGCGGGGCCTCCGCCTTTATAGTCTGAGGCACCGCTGTTGTGTTTTCCAGTATGATCCTCACTCGATGGGAATTCCATTTCAAATACTGATAAGACGACCACAACTTCATCCCCGGAGGGAGGTGTCTGCCCCTGGGTAGAAGCTCCATTGCAGACACCCAGAGTTGCCCCTCTGAGATCCTTCATCCCACTTTGCTGCAGATGATCATATGGGAGAAGGGTGGGATGACCACATCTGCCCAGGCATAGGCCATCTCCTCATATTCTGTAGGGTCATTCTTCATCTCTTCAATCTCTTCCTCGGTGGGGGTGGCTGACACACCTTTCTCAGCCAGCATCTCAGTGGCTTTCTGCAATGGTGTTTCTCCTTTGGTGGCTTGTGCCATGGCCCGCCACACTAGAACCCTCCTGGTTCTCAGAAGCAATGCCACTCGCGCATTAGCCCAGGGCACAGCCAGCCGATCGATTTCACTTTCTCTGTGACCTGGATGACCCTGTCCAGTGTGGGTGTGCCTAGCAAGATGGGGACACATCGGGCGAAGTCTGTGTCACTACACAAGACCAAGGCCACCATGTTCTTGTTGAAGCCAGCCACCCCTTCAACCTGAATGCGGATGACGACATAACCGATAACGTCGAACTTAGACTCCCCAATCCCCCTGATGGAGGACTCCCCCAAACGGAGAAGGTCAGACAGCTGAAAAACTGACAGGCCATGGGATGCCACATAGCCTGGGGTAATGAGGTTGACCGTGGCTCCTGTATCTAACACTGTGAAGCAGGGGTCACCGTTGACCTGGATGTTGCCAATGTTGTCCACACCCATCCACTGCCCGATTGCCTCCTTATTCACGTAGGGAGTCTTACCCCTGGTGCCACTTTAGTGTTGGGTTGGGGCCCCCACACGGTCTTCGACTGACTTGGGGGTTATCTTCTGAGGGGCCCATGCTCCCTTGTCTGAGCCCCTGGCCCCATTTAAATATGCTTTCTTGGCCTCTGTCTTCTCTGGGCATTCCTGGATAAGGTGGTTGGGGGACCCACAGTTAAAGCATAACCGTTTCTTATCCTGATAATGGTCCATGAACTTTGCCATCCGTACATCTACCCTGATGACGCTCGTGCCATCTGAGTCATCTGCACCAGAGAGGGAGTCACTATCTTCTCTGTGGAGGGTATGGCTGCCTTGTGACCTCTAGCATATGGGTGTCTGTCCTGGTCCTTCTCTCGGTCACCATTGCGATGGTAGCCAGGATGGTAGCCAGGATCCAGTGGCCATCTATGATTCTGTTCCTCCCGGCTAGCTTCCTTCCTTTTTACGATGTCTAGAAATTCATCATATGAGTAGGCAGCTAGGTTGTCCTGCAGATAGGACAGGGCATTCTGCAGCTCCACCTGCAGACCCCCATACAGACGATCCTTTGCGAGGCGATCGTAGGCGTCCCCGACCAGTTTGCCTGGGTGGCCCTCTTGGATGACTGCCAACTGGTCAGTGATTCGAGTGGAGAACATGGAGGGGCTCTCCCACGAGCCCTGTCACATAGAGTACAAGTCCCTCATGAGAGAGTCATAGTTGCTCACTACTTTAAAATTTCATTCAGGCTATCTAACATGGCCCGAACAGAAGCCATTGATCGCATTCCAGACACTCCCCACAGATGCATAACAGCCCTGTAGATCTGAGTGCAGATGAGAGAGTCTTCATAACCAGCATCCAGGTATGCCTTCATGGACTCCTTCCACATCAGATATTGGCCTATGGTGCAGTCTTCTGTCAGGGACTCCAATTTGGTGGTGCCCATGCGATGTCTGCTCCTGGATCGTCATCATCTTCTACTCCTCTGGCCTGAGTGATGGCTCACGGAGGAGACAGAGGACTGTCCAGAATCACTGTCACCCCCCTCAGTCAGGAGAGGGTGATGGGCTTGGAGGCGGTTGGTGCCTCAGCCTTGCCAGCCATTGGCTTCTGCCTATGGGGGCGGGTGACTGTCCTCTGGTGCTACCAGGGCCAGATCCCCCAGAGGCCCTTCAAGAGTCAGTCCCCTTTCATTTTCCTCCTGCTGTCTTCTTCGACAGCCCCGGGCGGTTGCTGGGTGGATGACGATCGAGTTCTTCCAGTCAAATGGTGGCCAAATTGGGGACGTCTGCCCTGACCAGCTCATCATCCTCCACCTCAGGGTGTCCGTGCCCCTGTGGAGCTCTTTACTCTCATACCCTTCTGGCTGAGTAGGCCGCTGCCTCAGCATCTGCCTCACAGACCCCAATAGCTCACTGCTGGCACTCCGTCTGTTCCCTGGCCCATGTGAGAGCTTGCACAGCCAGCTGTCAGGCAGCCATGACAGGTGTCCTCATGGCATTCAGGGAGATGGTGTGACCTAACCATCTCCTCCATCCTATCAAGAGGCGGCCGGCCAATACACCTGTGTCACCCAGCTCCAAGCCCTCTCCTCTGAACCTGTGCCTGAAGAACAGGATCATGGTTTGGTTATTTAGAAATACAATTTCTTGCATCTCCGGGACCTCTGCCCTGAGGAGGTCACCCAACATCTCCGCATTCCAGAGGTGTCACACTGGTTCATGGAACTCCCACTTAGCTAGGAGTTCAGACACAATTACCCGCAGTGCGTAGCGGTCCCTAACATAGGGAAGTCCCATCGGAGGTACCCCTTGGTCTGCCAGCGGTTGTCCCGGTGCTCAGTTGGATCCCTCCCAGATGGTTTCCAGGGCCTCAGGAGGTGCCTCTCAATCCCCCTTGGTTGTCCCTGTTGATTTCACCGGTGGTGGGGTGGTCACCTCCACCACTGTTGCTTCAAGTTCTTCCACTACCCCACCAGTGGTCCCTGCATCGGTGGGCAGACAGTCACCCACAGGTGGATCCACAGGGGTTCCATCCGAACTCATGCTGCCTTTTTCTACACATTGGGTTTTAAAGTGGTGCTAAGGCCAAAACTTAAGTTTAACAATCAAACGCCACATAACACTATAGGGCATCTCAGCCACTCCACTCCCAATGTAGCCACCTTCGGAACATGGTGAACTTCGATGCTCCTAAACACCCTCGCAGATGTCAGGTCTTGATCCCTTTCAGCGCCACGGCTCTTATGGTGCAATTTGCGGTTTGCAGTGCCTATGCATCCACCTCTACACCAACCGCCTCAGGTGCAGCTGCTGTCAAAGCATCCAAGACACTTAACCAGGTCACTCCTAAGATTAACACCGAGGCCCACCCAGGAATGCCATGATGTCAAGGTGGGAGCCGTCCTCTCGAATCTGGGAGGTTCTCCGCTTTGGTCTCGGTCAGGAAGATCACTTCCCATATCTCTGGGCACCGGCTGAAGTCCAAATGGAGGTGATCCAGCCACATTACACTTACTTTGAGGCTTTATTGAGCTGCCCAACACGGTGTGTAGTGCAACAAATAACTACTAACTGAAGGACCCAGGCCAACAGGCACTGGGTTGAACACTATTAATGACTGAAAACAACAATTCAGTAGACTTCAAAATGTCTCATAAGACAGACACCTGGGAAGATGCACAAGCCAACCTGAAGGACACAAGGACAGATGTGTCCCCGTAGATGGGGTCACACATTCTTAAATACCCCTGTGGAGGGCTGGGAATGATGTCATGCTCATGACGTCACCATAGGAATGCTCGAATCATGACGTAAAGCCTGGTAAAACATTCATATGGTGAGGTCACAGCCATGACACATGCGCACTGGTAATTGGTAGAAGGCAGCCACCCCCATGGGAGCAGTAACACCTAGAATGGAAGACCGGAGCAGTTGCCCACAAGAATTTGCAGAAGAACCACCAAGGATGGTTTATGGAGCCGTGACATATAGTGCCTCTCTACAGATTTCGCATGGTATCAGAAGCACTTTGTAATGTTCACTTGTGCAAACCATTCAGTGTTGTCATTCCTTTATGAGGAGGAGCCACCTCCTCCCAGATCAACTCCCTGGGGAGCATTCTGGTGACATGGCAGCTGTATTCAGCATGTCAACCTGGGGAAACACACATCATTTCTACATTCACCTTGTTGCGCATTCCTCTCTTTTTTCTAAGGTAGAAGTACAGTGGTTGGGCATGTTCACACAGTCCACATGTGTTCTTTTATGTGCACAAATCACACAGGCATGATTGTACACACTACAGCCTTTTAATGAGTTGCAGACCACTCTGAGCAATGTGGAGTTAATTTCTTGCTCAAGGAAATTATTTTGTAGCTAAGCATCACTGCCTGGACTGGAACTCATGATGTGTGTATTCAAAGTCTAATGCCTTAACCACTCTGCCACGGCACCTCCACTTTATCTGTGATAATTTCTTTGGACATGGAGGACAGGAAAATTTATTTTTTGATCAAATAGAGGTCCCCCCTAGTTAATAGACACCATTCAGGGGAAATGCTGTATACCCTATACTATTCCTCATAGGTTTGATTTAATCATACATACCTAAGCCCAAACAACCTGTGCAAATAGTCCAAGGTTGATTTTCAGCACAACTCAATTATTAAATTTTTTATTACAACTTTTGTGCTAA
>JBCAUI010547656.1:0-10518 GCA_038406195.1 Haplosyllis anthogorgicola
TTATTATTATTATTATTATTATTATTATTATTATTATTATTATTATTATTATTATTATTATTATTATTATTATTACAGAAATATATATTCGATGTCGTATAAATATTTTCTTTATACAGCTGCAAAAGTTAAAGCTATTGTAGTGACGTGTACATGTTTTCTTTTTCAGATTTACAGTCAACCAACAACTTCAGCCGACTCCAATAGTAAGTATGATATTGTAATAAATGTATTAGAATCATGTGTGGTGTGTTAATATTAGTATCTACTTCCTTCCCACTGGGCAAACGTGCCAATGAAGACAACATGTGAATTCATACTCGATATCCGTTGATTTAAATCTTTATTCTTGTGTTGCAGCTTTATTGGATGACATTGGATTCAGTTTCATTAAGAAGTGCATTTATGCTATAGAGGCCAGAGGTGGGTTTACCATTACAATTGAGTAAAGAATAGTAAAGATTAAGGTCATAGTTTTCTCGATGTGTGTGAAGACAAATAGTGAATATCTTGGTACAAATGAAAAAAAAATTTAACGGTACATGTAACATTTCCTCTTCAACACTGTAGGATTGGATGACCAGGGCATTTACAGGGTAGTCGGTGTTAATTCCAAAGTCAACAAGCTTACCAATCTTGGACTCAGTAAGTTTTTTTTGGGGTACTTTATTTTCTTTTAATATGTCAAAAGAAATAGTCAAATCAATGAAAATGGTAAACGTGAGAAATAAAAGTACAAAAGCATTGAAATGTATTGATATCAAACATATATTTTTTGTCCAGATCGCAAGAAGTGTGATAAGCTCAACTTGGATGATCCGGGTGGAGAATGGGAAGTAAAGACAATCACTAGTGCCCTTAAGAACTATTTCAGGTAAGTATAGAGTCCAGTTTATTTTGTAAGCACCATCCTTGACTGCAGAAAAGTTTTAACTATTGAATACAAGTAATACTGTACACAAGACGTTTCAGCGCATCCAGTTTTGCAGGCAGAAGGAATACCTCCTATGAATAGATAACCTTTTGTTTTCTTAACAAAAATTCAGATAAGATTTTAACATTTGTGATAACTGTCTAGAGGTGACTTTGGTTAGCGTAACAACCTGCCCTCTTTCCGACGAATAAGCAAGCAAAGTCTTCCGTCAAACCTATTGGCCAACGACCGGTCCATTCTGTTTATCCGTAGCCTTGGTAACCACAGCAATATAAAGGTCAACCCAGCCAGTAAGCAACCAGTGCTGCCGGGGACACACAACCATGCACATGTACATACGTTACAGCACTCAATAAACAAGTCTAAGACTATATACTGCTCACCCTTAGACAATAACAAATGTAACTACGTTTTATTGACAGATCATTACCTCAACCGTTGATGACTTACGACTTACACTTTCAATTTATACATGCTGCAAGTAAGTACAATGTCGTTGTTTGGTTTGTTTTATTCACCTTGTTGCTTTCACCAAGTAAGAACTCACTTGACAGAAAAAAGATATGTGAATGATGAAAGCAAAATGCATGAAGAGTTTCATTTCATACGTGTTAATCGAACTCGCAATTAGACTTAGGAACACTGTAGACTAGTTTATATTTGTTTGGACAATCTGAATTTCAAAATAACCGGCCATGCTTATTTCGTGCACTGTATTATTGGCTGTTTCAACTTTATATTGCATACACTTGCAAATTCACCAGAGAATTAATCATAAGGCAACTTTCCAGGAATATTGAAGTGATTCTCTGGTAAAATGGTCTTTCAGGACAGTTTGTTTCATGATTAAAAAAAACCCGAAACCATTGCATTAAAAACTCTTAATTTGCAGTCATTTCTTCATTTTAGAGCTAGATCATCAAAACCGTGTTCGTGCCATACATTACCTTGTACACCAGCTTCCCGAAGAAAACTTTGAAATGCTTGACGTGCTATGTAAACATCTTAACAAGTAAGAAATCTCTTGCATTTACTTCTGTAATCAAAAGTGTGGTCAAATTCCTTAAAATTCCGAGAGATGTGATGTATGAAGTGTAGCTGTTGCCTTTTGATCAAAGGAATGACTTTTGTAAGGCACATAGCAGAAATTTGGTCAATCAGACATGCATAATAAACATTTAAACATTTGAAACAATGACCAAATTTTTACATCTGAGGACAATAGATTTTTAGATTCAAGCTCATTTACACATATATTAGTCAAGTTTTCTCCATCAGATGTATAGGACCTTGCTTACATATCAAATGGACCGATTTAACGTTTGTATTAATTTTTTACTTCAGGGTTTCATCCAACAGTGCTAAGAATTTAATGAGTGTTGCGAACATCGGTGTGTGCTTCGGCCCAACATTAATGAGACCCGAGGAGGAGACTATAGCCGCCATCATGGACATTAAGTTCTGCAACATAGTAGTTGAGATCCTGATAGAAAACCATGAAAAGGTTTCCGGCTATATTTTTGTTTTATCCGGGATAAAAGTAAAACTCGATAATTATGTAGCCGTCAATTTTGTCGGCTTTAGAAGGTGGCTTATTCGTCAAACATGAAAAAAATGATTATGTCTGTTTTTTAAAAAATTAATAAAATGCAGAAGGCATTGACTGACTTACTGTTGTTCCTCTATTCAGATATTTAAAACACAACCTGAAGGAGCTGGTGTGAGTGAGACAAGGGTATTGACCACAGCACCACAACATCACAAGGCTCCTGCACCACCAGTGCCTAAAACCCTTCCAGCACCAAACAAACCAACCATTAATTCACTGCCACTGTCTAATCAGGTAAGCATTACCAATTATTAATAGCCAGTGGTTTTCAAGAAAAAAACACGGCAGACCTAGTATTTGTAACGTTCACTGTATTGTGAAATGAACTTCTTTCACTTCAGAATCAGAACAACATGTCTATGGACTTGAGAAAGGACTCGCCGTCATCAGCAACACCAAACAGTGCTATGATAACTTCTACAACATCAGCGCCACCTGGTAGTACATCACCAGTGTATGCCAACACAGCAGCATCTAATTTGTCAAATTCAGCTAATAACAACAATCAGACTTACGCACAAGTGCGAGCAAAACTCCGACCAACAGCGGGTTTCTACAGCCAATACTCTGGTAAGTTCTTAGATTTATATAAGTTAAAATAGTTAGTCAACGTGTTCTAACTAGATTTGCTGAAGACTTTTGGTAGAAATCCAGATCACCGTAAGAATAATGACATTTTGACAGAATATTTTGAAACTTGGCAGATTAAACGAACCAAAGGTTTCCGGTAATAGAAAACGTTAGAATTAAGTTTTAACCCGTGACTTTGAAACAGAGTTTCTGCTACCTTTTAAATCTACAGATTATTCTGTTCCACATTCTTTCTCTTCTATTTTGCGAAAAGGTTTAAATGTTACCATTTAAAAGTCATTGACGGCTTAAAGGTTTTATTGCATTAAACAGCAAAATTTAAACCAGTGATTGCGTCGTATGCGCGTTGTAGCTGAATCTCTGTTCAAGTGGAGGGTAATATCCTTAGACCTTGTATCTAATTCACCTAAATGACATTCTGGTGACTGAAATTACAGATGATTTTCTTTTATTACTGTTTTAACTAATAGTGTGGAGCTCATACTCAGGTTCAAGTATGTTAGAAATTCTAAATTTTATCAAAATGTAATAAATTTTATTGTCTTACACTTTGTAGTGTGGTATTATCTGTTTAGCACTTTCAATGGTTTTTATTACTTATTTTACAATCAGAAAATGTGTAGATTTCTTGTACGCAGAACGCCACTCAGCAAGGGGGTTGACGACCAGTTTTTGTCTGTTCAATGCAGTGTTTATGATATAAAGTATAGTCAGTTGAAAACGAAGGTGCTAAACTGCCTGAGGTTACTGCTGTCATTACTAACAAGAATTGGTCGATAAAATGGGTCTGTGTACTGTATATGTGTTCTCAACTTGAAAGCTTGGCGCAATAGGAAAAGAATGCACATTGCAGTATGAGGAGAACAGTTTCTTTATATCGACGCTGAACGGATAATTTACATAGATTACAGTTGTAAGGTTCCCAGTACATGTTGTTTGTCAATGTATGTCTTACTTAGATGTGAGGTAGTAAAGGTAATGATGATGCAGAAATTGCGGTTAAAATAAGGACGGATCATTTGAAAACATACAAATTCGCATCTGTACCATCATGACCAGAATTTGAAATCCTGTGTGTAATCCAAAGCTTATGTGGAATTACAGATTTCACAGAATTCTTTTTGTTGCCAGTATTAATTTATAGATATTTGTGAATATCAGAAAGCCATGTATTATTTCATATGCATCAAATCACGAACTGGATATATTTTGTTTTAATATACATAAATATTTATCATTTAACTCAGATTCAGCAGTGTATGTTTATTTCCCTAAGTTTTACACTTGATATATATTTTACAATTATAGATGTGTCTAAATGTTGTGTACATGTATGTCCAAATACCAATTCCTCCAAGGAATGTTACAGAAAAAGAAAATTGTATCGTTTGGGTATTTCGAAAGAGAGGAAAAGCCGGTATTCACTATGTGGTCATGAAATCCGTTTTATATCACTGCAGACTATTATAGTCTCTTCTTTTCGATCTGACTATGAATGCGTAGCCTATTATTACATGTCTGCAGCTAGCGCAATAAGTTTTGGAATGGTAAAAACAAGTTTAGAAATCCGTGCTCTCTCCCAGTCGAGAGGTGTCCTGAAGAAGACCTGTTATTCAGATGTGTGATGTATTTTACAGGGGACCAGCCTAGCAGCACGAGCAGTAGTTCAGAATCACTAAATTCTAATAAGTACTCAAACACAAACCAGTCGTCACAGTCCCTGAATACATCTTCCACACCGACGCCTCAGCAAGACGCACAGCGTGAGCGAGTAGAAACACCTACACATAGGGTCACAGTGAATCCAATTTATGGTTATCAACCACCAGGTAATGACATGCTTTCTTGAATATAGAAGAAGTTAATTTCCTAAAACAAAGACGAAAATGGAATACGGATACGGATTTTGATAAATTAAAGGATGTCATAATGTGTAATATTTCGCTACGTTCTGTCAAAAAATGTTGCAAAATTACCTGTTACTTTTCGTATTGAGTTTCTTCTATGATGTGTTTTTCTCAATTTCAGTGAGTACTGGTCGACCTGGTGGAGGACAGCCTACTGCATACAGTAATCAGCAAGAGAAAGAACCGCAAAATCGAATGGATAGAAATGATCCAGCGTATGTATAGTGTCTGTCATTGTTTTAATACATCTTAATCTGCTGCGGTGGAAGTCACAAAGTGATCACAAGCTTTGTTCAGTTAAACAAGCCAAAACACAATTCCTTGACAATTACAATACTAATTACAAACACAAACTCGCTTAACTTACCTAACATGTTTTTAACTGAATGCTACGTACTAGGCGTGTCATTTGTGTGATACATATTACTCTAGCTATGTTTATTTGAGTTGTTCTTAACTTTAGCCTAATTTGGCAACCGAATATACCGTGGATATAAAGGGTAGGAATAGCCAGATCCATGCTACTGAAATGCGTTTACCATATTTCTTCCATGAATGCCCATACAAAGACGACCCAATTTAGTATGTCAATTAAAGGCACTTTTTGTGTTAAGGTTTTGTGTGAGAACAAACCTTACTCAATAACTTTTTGACCTAAAACACATTTGAGTGTTCTTCAATACATTATAACATTTTTCAGCAATAGTAGTAGTGATTTATATGGTTTTGAGATGCCCCCTCTCCATGCTTAGTTATTAAATTGTTTTAAAGACGTGTGTCAATAGATGCTCATCTGTAAAATGGCACTGGTCTGGCTATGCTCGTAGACAGAAATATGAATAACGATCTTGATGTTAGACACTTTTACTAATTGTTTTGGTGTTGGTTCCCACACAGTGCGATGTACAGCGGAGGTTACAGGAAGCGACCATCTGCTGACTCCATTACTTTCTCCATGTAAGCACTAGCAAACTTTTCAGTTCTTGTTCTTTTCTAATTGCCATCTTTACGTCAGATGTGGCCAATTTCTTTTAAATTTTGTAAGAACGTCGGAGGTGAAGGAACTACAATTGACCAACCAGAAGTTACCTCGACCTGTTCTGTTAATACTGACAAAAGACAGAAACAAAACACACAGATGACAGTCACGTACTATCATTTTGGATACATGAAGTAAACCATCTTTTCGACGGAACAGTTGCATGCATGTAAAACACAAACTTGAACATTTGCTGTCGTGGGCTAAAAGGAACAATTACTGCAAACCATTGACAAGTGACAGACCGACAATTTTGTTCAGTTTTAATTTTTATAATAGATGGCACTGGAAGAGAACTTTATAAAACATTCTTTTCTGTGCACTTAACAAATTAAGTTAGCATGCGCCATTCTCCAATAACTTGCTATATTATGATAAACACGGCTTTTATTGTTGATATTCAACATTTGCTTTGCTTTAGCTTATCCTAATAGCTAGAAATAAAGGATTGTTTTTTATCAATTCATGTTTCGTACTTCATGTAGTCAGAGAGTGTATACTAGGAAATGCACCCACAGGACAGGGGAGTAGGAAAGTTAAACTTACGTCTGGGAGGCAAGGTGCTGTATATGGCAGTGTATTCACTTAACTACTGTCTATCCGCGTAAGGAAAGGTTATTTAAACACGGAGGCTTTAAATGCTAAAATACCATGTGTGATTAAAATGGTGTGATTTTGCTTTGCTTAACAGAAGTTCGTCTACAAGTAGTGTATCGAGTATATCTAGTGCAACAGGGTATGGCGGAGGGAATACAAGTAGAAGGTAATTCACTCACGGTGTACATTTTAATTATGTCCTTTGGTGATCAGCATAATGATAATGGAGGTACACTCCTCCCCGAATATATCGATATCGCTTATATCGATATCCCGCTTATATCGATACAATCTCTTGCAGTCAGTCAAATTAAAATATGTAGATATTTGTTCCGCTTATATCGATGCTATTTTTCCGCAACAAAAATATCGATATATCCGGGGACGAGTGTAAATAAATCATAAATTTCGTAATTTTATGAACTTGGTTCTTCAATTTGTAACCAGTATACAGAATTTGTATCAGTTTCGAAACGTCCACAACAAAGAAAGGACATAAGAAATTCACGCTGTGCTTTTGATGCGCCATTGTTCCCAAACTGATACAAATTCCGTGTACTGAGTAACTCAAATAAATATAACTGAAACCTCAGCCTAGAAATGCACAAGTTACGCATTGTCCGCACTGCTATTTTGCTCTGAAAACAATGCATGTAAAGCCTTACCTCTGACTGGAATCAGGCTCTTCCCATTAATAATCCAGTGTTATGAAGTGCACCTCTATTGAGCAGAGATTAACCGTCCACAAGTAGTGTGTATCGGTGAGGTATGTGCGGGTGATCTGTGATCTATGAGCACGATCTGCCTGTCTGTGTACTGAGGGTTCACTGATTAATTACACACAACCAAATCCTAAACAAAAGTACATGCTCCTTTGAGCAGGAGTCGAATCCAAAGTTACTAGTCCTTTATGTTTAACAGTGAGTAGATGGGTCTTTAATAAGCAGGTTTCAAATCCAACAATTAAAATTTTTGATATGGATCCAGTACGCAGAACAATATGTAATAATATCCTGGAATAAATCAAAAGTATAAATCAAATCTGGAGTTGTTGTTTTATTTTTTGCTAAACGTTATGTTGTTTCCTTGAACAATGTCTGCTAATGTTTCCAGAAGGAATGATGCTTTTCGATTTCTTCAGACTTAAAATGTGTAATATTCCACACTGCCTTCCATTCTGTATTCAAGTGATCCATTCAATAAAGCTCAGTTATATCCCACATGGGGTTATATACCTTATTGGGGTTTTTTCCGTTTATATAAACTTAGATGACAAGATTATCAAAACTGTCATTCAGATCAACCATCTTTTTTTTAAATGAATTGCCACTGTTTAGTACGTTAGTTCAATACACAGAATTCGTATCAGAAGTTTCGCACGACACCTTATTAGAGCTCCGTTATATACCCTTATGCACGCCATTGATACGAATTCTGTGTAATACACGTTTGGATCTAACACACCCCAGTCGCTTTTTCAAGTGTATCTGTTTTCCATAGCCAACTCAGGACGGAATGTTCCAATTTTATGCAATTAATTCCAAAGTTTTTTTTTCCAAGCCGCACACAAACTTTGGTTATCTTTCCGATCACAATTAACAAAGAGTACACGAAAAAAGCCCACAGTTTATTACAAGTAATTTCGCACTAATAACGTCTGTGTTGTATGAGGCGCACGCTCGCTGTCCGGGCTGTAGGATGAAGCTGTACAGTAAAGCTGGTGAATACGTTGCTTGCACGGAAAAAGCTGCTGACGGACGGCCGGACTAGTCGTGCGGCTGTACGGACTGTTGCCATACGGTTAGACACTGAAGCTGTTATTGTGTACTGTTGTAAAACCTTAACGATGATTCTTCCATCTAGTGATGCATTTTCTAAGTTTCTTGAGTACGTTAGAAATAATAACACAGAAAATAAAGACCAAGAATAATGCAATCAGGGCACATAATTCATATCAGAAGTTTAATAATAGCGCATCAAAATCACAGCGTGAAATTCTTTCGTTCCCTCCTTTGTTCCCTTCGTTTCCAAAATGATACAATTTTGTGTACTGTGAGATTCCTGTTGCTAGTTGTGACAATTTAGTCAAAAACAAGACATTTTAAAACATTTAAATGCACATACAGTAAGTTCGTTTCGTCCTGTTGTATTCAAGGTTCACACGGTATATGTTAAAACTTGCACTCTCTCTCTCTCTCTCTCTCTCTGTCTCTCTCTCCCCCCCTTTCAGAATCTGAAGGTAACACATAGTGCAGATTTTTCTTAACTAATTCGCCTCCTTAAGCAGATGAGGCAGAATTGGCACATTAGGCAGATTAGGCAAGTTTGGCAGGTTTGACTAATGATAGTGTTTTGAAAAGGAACCTCAAATTAGTCATTGACCTTATCAGTTATTGAACTTGTAATGCTATAAGTTCCCTGCCTTATTTGTCCAATCTACCTAATGTTAAATCTATTATACATGCCGTAGACGACATTCTACCTTTTTGTTGGAACCGCTTCGACTTCAACATTAATTGATGTCTGAGCCCAAGATAGCAAGTTCTGAATAGAAGCTTGAAGAACGGTCTAGGAACAACATTTGTGCTGGCTGTGTTCATTATTCGCAAGACGGTATGCATAGTGGTAATTTTAACCGTTGTAACCATTAGAAAAGGTGCGAATCCTTGAGCAACACTTGTTTCTGTAACACATGCAGAAATGTGAAGTCATAATCTACTTGCAACATAGTCGAGATGCAGTAAACCCCACAACAGCTCAAAAATTCTGAAATGACAAATAAACTAGAGGGCACAAGGCATGAATGGCCATAATCTTCTAGAAATACTCTTGAGAAATACAGATTATCAGGACCCACTATTCTTTGAGCACTTCCGGTTGTCACCGATGATTTTACAAACGATTGTTACTTGGTCGGTCCAGAACAGGAAGTACAAAAGGGGCATTAGATCAAACTCACCTTCCAAGCGATCCTGAAAATAAATAAACTTGAGACTTAAGTTTCAAACTTTAAACTGAAAGTTCATTTTTTCTCCATAATCCTGCTAAGGAAATCCAGGATTTCAATAAAACAATCTAAAATTTAAGCCTTACAAATGTAAATTCAAAATGCAAATTTTGATTAGATCTCCAATATGACGCATGTTTGTTATATAACGATGTTAGCATCTTCTGGACCTGTTACCTTAAAAAAAACCAAACATTTGATCTATTCAGCTTTGAAACCAGAGAAAGGTTGGACCAGAAACTTATCCGAGTATTGCAATTAATGGAAGAGAAAAAGAACATATATTTCTATGGGATTATGACTTAATCTGTTTTTAGTGCAAATGTATCTTTATTCATTACGATCTTCAGAGAACGGAACTGATGGACGGTGATTGTGATGTTTGTCGCTGAACGTGAAGCTGCAAATGAACTGACGATCTCACGGTGCGTCATTTGTGTCGTCCATAGGGAACATAATATAGTACAAATATCACAACCCTGTGGTCGCGTGACTATCTAATTAACACGTCCAACTCTTGCGCTTCCGCAGTACTGTCTTCTAAATTCATTGCACTGCAAAATGCTACTAGCAATGAAAGTAGATGAAATGCTGTGACTTTATATTCATGTCAAACATAGAAGTTCAAAACACGTTATAAAACACCCAATGGATTTGTCACTCATATATGGGGATTTCGCGCTAGAAGATGCCGCCCTCTATACATGCTCCATAGGGCATCAATGTTAATTCTCGATGTATTATCTTGCGGTGTGCGCTGTTTAGCTTGTTATAAGCTTGTTCCGGATTATTAGAAGTAATAACAAAAGCAATAGGTTTGCTTTAAACTGAGAA
>JBCAUI010547667.1:0-10518 GCA_038406195.1 Haplosyllis anthogorgicola
AACGGCCCAAATTTTCTTCGTTTTCATGCACTTTTCGCTAAATTTTGGTCGAAAATAGGGGTCGGCGCCCCCCCCCCCAACGGGAAATCCTGGATCCGCCCCTGCACTTTGGAATAGAGAAAGAAATTTAACTGATGTGTGATGCATGACCTTGCAGTCCATTACCAGATAATGATGCAAAAACATTGTTTAAGCAATTACTAACAATTTGTGAGGTCTAACAGACTTCAAAAACTTCTCATTTTTACGGATTACAGGTGCAAGACCTTTCCAATGTTTTTGCTACTTTTTTTCGCTGTAGTTCTTAGCCTGGTATTCTTTGTTGGTAGTCAGGAGTACAACACTTTTAGTCTTTCTAATTATTGTTAGGTGTTGTTAATGCCTATAGTTTTAGATTACAGGCAAACTTAATGCCATGAGGTAAGTGGTTTGTCATCACCTTTTGGACTCTTGCCATGAACTGCGGAACAAAATGCCAGTTTACTTTGCTAAGTATTTGCTTTCCTTAATGTTCAGCGGGTTCTCATTCATTACAAACGTTGCGTGCTTAAACGTAGAAATGTTACAACTTCTAAACAAATGGGTTGTTACTGCTAATTCATCTATGAGCACATTGAAATAGACTGTCTGGTGAAAGAAGGTCAGCTGAGGTATCGTTTCTCTGCCGTTATTCTACTGCTTCATAATTGCTTTTGTTAAGAAATACAAGAGGTTCAAATTGAACCATTTCTAAAACTAAATGTTTCATTATTCTGCTTCACTAAGTCCTGCATGACTATGCTCAGGAATAATTTCACTGCTATTAAGTCTCTCTTTTAATATTCACGCTTCAATTTCCGCTTAATGTCCCGAAAGACCCACGTTTAATATCTATAATTATCACTGATTTGTCTATTGTACATGAAATTATTTTCAATTAATTGTCCCTCTTTGTTCTCGGTGTGTTAAGAGTACCAGCAAGATACCTATTCTCCCTATGAACATCTCTATCTACAGGAGCTATGCAGTCTGGCAGACAACACCACCTGCGAAATCTAATGAATAAAATGTACTTTAATTACTGTAAACAAGTTGTTTTTCTTTCCTTAGAAATTTTTTTTCTGTAAATGCATTGAAAATGGTAAATAGCTAGATAAAGCATCATCTAAATGGCCTCTTCACATTTCACAACCCTTAACACATTGTAAATCTAAGAATGGATACATGTAATCTTTTTTTCACCGAGGTCGTGTGCAACCAAATAAGTCGAAATGGTATTTTCTAACTTTCGAAACTTCTACTGGTAAAGAAAGAAATACAAATTTTATATTTACATAACGGGTCCTTTCGTTAAAATCATAAAATCACGTGTCTCTTAATTAAAATTAATATGTACTGTGCTTTTCGACCACTGATTTGTTCTTCATTTCTTTTTCTTTATGACATTTCTATATCTTTTTCTATACGACATTTCTATATCAATTTGAATGCGTTGAACCTCGTGGTTTTCAAACGTGTAAATTCCCCTTCTGAAGTAATTTTCAGTAATCAGTAGTCGGCATTACACGTTTCATCTCAATCAAACCATTTTATTCTGCTTCCTAACAAGGTACCCGTCATGTCCAATAAATTGTATTCAAAAAAGAAATAAGAGCCAAAAAAATTAGGGGTGGTCACATCAAACACCACTTTAGGATTCGTCCTTGCAGGCATTTTGTATTGTGTCTA
The DNA here is from genome assembly GCA_038406195.1 of Haplosyllis anthogorgicola. NCBI lineage: Eukaryota > Metazoa > Annelida > Polychaeta > Phyllodocida > Syllidae > Haplosyllis > Haplosyllis anthogorgicola. The sequence goes on from JBCAUI010547667.1 coordinate 1,708, forward strand.
ATTTATACCTTTTTATCATACAGAATGCGAGGGAGATTTATTGGCGTGTATTCTGCGACTTGCACGTGCAAAATGGACCCATAGATCGAAGTTTTCAGGTGAAAATGATTTACACAGCGACGGATCCGGGGGGGGTCTGGGGGCCCGCCCCCCCCCCCCCCCCCAGCCCCCAGTTTTGGGGCCCCAGCACCTCAAAACACTAAAATTAGAATATATTTTGCAAAAATTTTCATAGAAAAATTAAACATAAAAAGGGCTTCTGGGACCCCACCCTGTTACTTGCTTGCTGTGCTCTCGCGACTTCGCTTCGCTCCGGCGGCAAACATCGACACTTGACAAGTTGGGCCCCCCTTGACCAAATCCTGGATCCGCCCCTGTTTACATCACAGTATTCAGTGCTAATTCCGATTGATGCCATCGCATTGCGAACTGATACATTAAAATAACCTCCAACCGCGTTTTTGTTTTACGTTGCCATTCCAATTGTATCGGTTACTCTGGGGTTGCAAATCAAACTGATTTCTCAAAAGTTTCAAAGTGATTTCTCTAAAAGGCAGTTTTTCTATTTCAAGGACTACGTTTAGCCCTTGATATGAATGTATGACTGAGTCAGTGGAGGTTGGGCTCTCTCACGGGCCTTCCTTCCTAAATTTAAGGGTTTCTACGAAGCAGTTAGTCCTTCAAAATCCACTTCAACTTGAAGTACGCAGCATAACATTGTCATTAGACTATTTACTTTAAAAGGAAATTTAATCTACCACCATCATGCTATGTGAAACTAATGCAAATTGGAGAGAAGGTCATAATGATCATTTGATGGGTGTCTGGAAAGTCTCTCAACAGTGCTGGAGGATCTTTCGACTTTTTACAGGTATAATGTCTAATTATCCGCAGGGCTCCAAGCAAATCGGCCATGTCACTTTTAAAGGGTTGTTAAATTTTGATATTTGACATTTGGCCTCATTTCAAGACTAAGTATCCATTATGAACTTATTTTGAATTTCTTCCACCTATCATCATTCCTTGGCTTCAAGTTAAATCATTCTTCCACCAAAATCTTCAATCTGGACACATAAAAGAACTTACTATCAAAACCATGGATAGAACTGACAAATACGGGATGATAAGAACACGAACTCAAATTTCAAGAGAGGAATTCTTCAACACTTCTCCGGCACAGATTCAGAAAATTCAAGCTTTGATTTTGTAAATATTATAGTTCTTCTTGTGAGTTCAAACCCAAGGCTACAAGATCAAACCTATTCATGTCTAGACCGAAAATACCCGTGTTCTTCTGGAGTTTGCACAAAATCCTCAATGGTACTTAAGGATTGAGATCTTTTCACAAATTTATTTACATTTAATTTCTACATTCATCAGAATGATAACACTTTGTACTGACTACAATAACTGACTGTTCCTTTGAATAGGTTAAAGACTTTCATTCATCGATATTGACAAGTACAACATGCAATTTGAGAACATAACATGTAAATTCCATATTCATGTCAAGTGCGCGGTAAATATTATACAAGAATGTCATGCAACATAGAAGTGTAGACAACATAAACCTAATTTGTACTGAAATCTTTAATCTCAAGACTTCAATTAAAAATACTGCTAAATTGCAAACAACCGGGCAAAAGTCTAAATTTTTGACTAAAAAACTTGCAGACATCCAGTCCAGGAATGTATGAATGAAAACGTACAGACCTATCACGCCGATTGCTTTGGGCAATTTAATTTTATTAATGACTACATATTGCAAGATAGATACATGCAGTTTAGCAAACAACTTGTACACAAATATTTGGCAGCACCAAAATACTCGAGTACCGATTTTCTGCAGTCAAAACACTCTTGTAGTCTTGTCGAAAATCCATTTGTCAATTTGTCTACAAGCAGGTTTTACTTTTAGAATAATGTGCTCGATACTATCCTCAACCTTTCCTCTGATCACTCTTATGGAGTATTTGGAAAATCAAATTGATCTCCATATTTATACGAAAGGACAACCCCTTCTAGAGTAACATTTATGTACATGCAGTTATCTCATGAATGGCGTGTACGCACAATAGTATATTTCTGCACCTTCTTATCCAAACTATTGTGTGTTTTGGGCAATTGTACCGGGAGAACTTTCAAAGTCTTTTGACAACACACGCATTACTCCTGTTACTATTTAAACCATTCAACGTCTTTGCGAAAAGTCAAGACCCCAGCTTTTCTGCTCCCTGAGTCCAGCTCACAATGACAGTCCTGAACCCTTCTCACCTGTCTATCAGCCGAGTCAATTTCATTATGCATTTCTTTCCAAACACGAGAAGCTTTAATAAACAATTTGCGCTCATATTCCGCCGAAGGTACACACGAGGTTACGGCACAGTTACTGTACAACATGCAACTGGTATGAGAACAGTTTTGTGAAAATAAATGCCTTTTGATCTGTTTGTGTACAAACTTTCATACATTTATGCGACTTTCTGTCTTTTCAAACACAATCGGGATATTTTTCCTTATGAAACCAAGTACAATTTTTGCAACTACATTTGTAATCCTCATGGGTTTATCATTGAACCTGTACGTATTTTTACAAGCCAGTTACATCTTTTGATTGGCTTGTCGCCCATTCAGCACACACACAAAACGACCGTGTTGCAAATATACCTGGCTGAAAATGAATACTTCTTTATCACAATAACAATGCCTTGGTGCTATCCATTACTCAGATCTGTTTTCTTCTTGCAAGTGTGATACGGAATGCAAAAATTAGCAACAAAACGTAAACATATATTTCAGGCACCTTTACCAAAGCTACTAGTACAGGATGATACACCCAAAATAACCAAAATGAGATGATGTTCCAGTATCAAGGTGCACACGCTGTAATTCTTTACAAAAATCTACACCAGGCTGACGTAATCGTCAAGACTGGTGGTTTCCTGGTAAGAATGCAAGAAAGAACGAACAAATCTTTCCGCATATCTTTCTTTCTGAACGTCCTGGATTTGAGGTCTTTTACTTGAAGAAATATTGCCAAGTCTGCCATTGTGACAGTACTGTCTGGGAATGGGGTGTTCCCTCTGAAATTCTGTCACAGAACTAAATTTAAGACTTAAACACACATTTCAAGTGTTTGTTATTGAACTGAATTTACTGTGCCATTTTAAAGGTTCACTCGAGACATTTTGATAAGGTTTTCGAAGTCGGTTGACATTTTCAAGTGTCATTTGTGTGAAGTGTATTACTTTATTTTGCACCATATGCAAGCATAGTGTAATGCCTTACAAAGAATGGACCCAGGACACATTTACATCATTATATAAGGGAAAACTTGCTGTATGGCTTCACAGCACTGATGTACATAAATCTAATTAACCATTTACCGTCCCATTCAAATGTCAACGCATGAAAGGCAATTTGATGAGGGTCATCATAAGATACAACATTTGCATCATTGCATAAGCGTCCCATGCATTGCTTGTTTGCATTTTCACAATTTCCTCACATACAATTAAACTAGAAGGAGACGTTAACTTACTGTCCCTCTTGTAAATATCCATTTCCATTTGGAATATTGTTGTCGTGACCATTACCATGTACATTTTCATGTCCATTTCCATTTTGTCCCATGCATCCATATATGAAATACGCAACCACAAAAATTAACGCAGTTTCTAACACGTCCGAAGTATTCCTCATTTTCACGTGTCACATGTAAAATCCACTTTTATGTGTACCGTTCCTGTTGCTGAACAAGTAGGGATCCAGTCGCTGAAAGGCACGAGGTTTTTCTTCACTTGATTTCAACAATCCACCAGATCACATTTTACCACTTCCGTGGATTTTCCCTTTTGTCACAGTTATCCTCGTTAAGGTCCCTGATCATTCATTAACGTCTGTTTAAACCTTTGCAAGCCACAGCAGTGACACTTATTTTGGGAATGATCTCTTTTTGTGGTAGTCTAAAAATGCCTGCGAACTACAGAAGGTTGATCCTCTATAATGAAAGAAACCTTTGGGCACACATAACGTCTAGGTTACTTAAACTTTAGTGTCTTGTGTTTGCTTCTCCGCAATATCACTAATCCCCTTGTTCAATCTCTAGCGGTCATACATGCATGCTGTCAGTACTCTTATGCACTACCCCCAAGCAAGCCTACCAGTAGTAACCAGAGCACAGCTCAGCTGAGCTTTCCACTGAATGAACAGTGCAGTACCAAAACCCAGGGATTTCGCAGTGAGGCCCAGAGAACGAGGCGGTCCTTAACTTCATGCCATGCCTTTAAGGCAGACCATATTTCAACGGGGATGAAATGGTAAACGCTGAGCTCCTGAAACCTATCTCGCTCAATTTCTTTTTGCATTCAAACATTTCTATCAAAAACATTATTCATGGCGAAATTATGAAATGCTCACATTTTAGAATACGAAAAAATTCTCGCACCGGGTAACTCCAAAGGATTTATTTCCTCTGGTACTTTGTTCAATCTAAAACCTCCATTATTGATTTTTTTGACGTCTGCTTGAGAAGTGAACTGCTCAAGAAACTTAGGAATCAGGAATAAACTTTTGGTAAAGTCATAGCGGGAGCGGCTTCATTCAACGAGTTGAGATTCGTGTGAAGTTATGAAAAATAAGAGTGGGACTGACGCCCCCCTCCCCATTTTCAGACAAAGTTGGACTGACCCCCCGCCCCCCATTTTCGGACAAAGTTGGACTGACCCCTCCCCCATTTTCAGACAAAGTTGGACTGACCCTGCCATTTCAGACAGAGTTGGACTGACCCCATATTCAGACAAAGTTAGACTGACCCCACCCACGAGAATAGGGAAAATGCATTTCTGGGCATTTCACATCATTTTAGACACTTTGTGAAAAAAATATTTTCAGTGTATTTTGCCATTGGACTTAGAATTTCTTGAAGGACTTGGCTCAAGGGAGAAACAATTCCCCATTCCATTGGGGGCGGGAGTGGCTTTGCAATCTGTGATTGTCTAGTTATTGTATTGGTAATTTGACCAATACAATACAAAAAAATAGGTCCAAATGGACCTGAGCTCATTTGGCATTATCATAAAAATAAGACAACTTAGGTTACAATATCACATGAATACAAATGAATACAAATAAGTGACCTATGAAAAACATAAATATGGCTGCCAAACTGCAAATATAGGTGGCATCAATATATTTTTTACAGGAAATAAAGAGGGTGTATAGATGCATAATAAAGCTGCCAAATATGAAGTTTGTATCATCAAGTGCGTGTCCAGGAGAAAGGTTCATAGAAAAACACAAATATGGTTGCCAATTTGAGAATAATGGTCACAGCAACATAATTTTTGCTAGGCTTTGAGATATGATATAGGTGCATATGTGTGTAAGATATGAAGTCTCTATGATCAATCAAGTGCTCAGGGCAGCTGTGCACAGACGACGATGACAACAACACTAGACAACGACGCCGGACGACGGACAATTCATGATTCTATAGGCTCTTTGGCAATTATGCCAAATGAGCCAAAAAGTCACAGTACAGTAACACTGGATATACTCATTACTTACAAAATATAAAAATCATAATTGAGCAGGAAGCACTTACCGGCTGAGGACCTTCTGGTTTTGGTTTTGGTGAGATGTATTCCCCGTCTTCTTCCTTACCAACGTCCCAGTAGATATTCAGAGATCCAAAGAGCCAGCACATCATATTGACTTTGATTAGAATGGTTGATTTTGCGGTTGCTGAAGGCTGCAAAATACACCAAGAAATTACCGATAAATGATAGTGCAGCTATTGCTAGACTGAGGTGGAACTTATTGTCAAATACTACTGGCATACAAATCTTCTTTAAGTTTCAGGAGTACAAAGATGCCACCTTCAATATGTAGCATTGAAGCATACGTAAAATTAATCGAATTTCAAAATCATCATGTCAGGTAACCCACTAAATGTTTCAACATTTGATTAATTAATTACATGTAATTTTAACACAGCTATTAAGTTGACTTTACTTACTTCCATAGTGCCAACGTGCTGCAACTGTTCAATGTGTGGTGCTAGCAGGACGTTCAGATATTCCATAATTTCGTTTACTGGCAACACTGACAAAACGTATCCTAGGCATGCCATCAATCGCAACATGTCACGTGCCTAAACACAAAGATAAATCAAAAGTAAATCACTTTTTACAGACAAAACGGTGCAAGGAAATATCATGGTAAATATTTAATTCTTAATAACTGTTAACATTCCAATACCTTCAGACCACTGTTTTCCAAAGCATCTTTACTGGCGGTGAGTATCTGTGTCACAAATGGTGTGATATGTTCCTGATTTGCTTTAAGAACTTCTTTCAAGGAGAGAGTAGCAGATTGTGCAAGATGTGGTTCTTTCACTCCTTGTATCATGGGCGGTAAAACACTACCAAGTACTTCTGGATGTGCACCTATCCACTCAGCATAAGCACCTGAAGTTACACAGTAAAAAACATCGCTTTTTTGTATTTTGTTATTTTATCTTTTCGAATATTTTGATGGTTCCATCACAATACGTGTAAATGTAATGAATGTGCGACATACCAATGGCATTTAGAGCCTGTGATATAAGTTTAGGATGATTGCAAGGCACTTGGCCCAGCATCCGGAAAAGTGAAGGAAGGTAATTGTTCTCTTCTAGATCTACGTTCTCAGCTATGGCAGTCAGAGAAAATAATACTGCTTCAATTTCCTGCCATCTGACTTGCTCTGCTGCAGATCTCTCAACTATCGAAGCGAAAAGTCTACACAGATTTCCTAACAGCGGTTCCCTCAGTAAGTTATAGGAGTACATCTACAACAAAATCCATCCATTATTCCATCCATCCATTACATAAATCCATCCATCCATTATTAACTGGTTACATGGTACAGTGGTAAATATAAATTAACTTCTCACAAAGAATTGTTTGAATCAATTCATTTAATAAAACCGGTTTATTTATGAACTAAAGAAAAGACAGTTGACTAAAGTCTGTACAAACACGCACGTTCACTTGACAGGACGTATGTACTCACCAATGTATCAGCAATATCCTCTCTGTAGCACCTGTGTTGCTCCCTTTCATCTAAAATGGGTAATAAAAAACCTTTTGCATCATAAAAAATTTTAGAAATAGGTTCAGAAATCTAAATTCGGACGACACAAGCACCTATTTACTGATTTCACACAGATTTCTAGAATGTGATTGAACACTTAAAAAATTACCCTCTCCCCAAGTATCATATTCATCATCAGCTGGATACTGCGATTTTTGCAACAAAACGTCTATCAAGGACATGTAAACTGGTGTGTAAATTGCAGCTAATACTTGATAATGACTACTCTCTGATGTTACAATGTCATCCTGGCAAAGAAAACAAATTCACATATATATGTGTGTAGCTTCTAGACTGTTCCATTAACACTGCTTGTAACTTGTCACAACCTGACGTTAGCAAATCGCTAAGAAGCGTGCTACATAGCCCTCCATATCGAACAAGCTTACCTGTAAATTGTACCAGAATCCAAATGATAAGTCACTACAGCATTCGTCTACAGGAAAGAAGCCGGGTACTGCCGTACATTCCTGCAATCATGGAAAGCAACTTAAGTGAAGGTGAACCCACTATAAATGGGACGAGAAAATACAACTCACAGTAGTAATTAACATTCTAAAACGATTATAAAGATTATAACTTACAAGCACTAAATTGATCACATTGAAAGCTAGCTGACGATATGGCTCTTCACCCAAAGTACTGGATAAAAGAAGTTTGGTTGAATCATCTGCTGCCGTTACTATGAGTCGAGTTAAACTTTGGCATTTATCCTACAACATAAAAGAAAGATAAATTTTGAATTCATGGGAATTCGAAGAAAAATATTCCTGTTTCCGACACATGTTGTTGTCTCTGAATGTTAATCAATTTCTCCGAGTACAGTAACTTTCTCAAAATGTCCGAACTAAATGTCATTCCTTGCTGGTTGTTGCAGATACAAGAATACAGAGCATTGCGATTCTGCTTGTATCAGGAAATTTACACATACCATGTCTCTCTCCTCTATAGTTCGATGTAGCACATCTTTCAATTTCAGTATATTTGGGAACAATCGCTGCAAGCTGAGTGGGTACCTGAAATAGTATATGGTATACGAAAACGTCAAATGTCTAAAACTAAGGACAAATTCGGCAGTACAAATTAAAAATCATTCGAAAGCTAAAACCGAAAATAAAACTTACTTGTAATTGTCATGGTGGGAAAAGATGTTCACCAGTGCATCAACAGCAGTATCAAAGACAACCTCATCATCGAGGGCTTGGAATGCTTGTAGCACCAGTGGTTCTCCTTCACTGAGCGGTATACCAAACTGTGCCCAACTGGCATAGCATCGCAATGCCTGTTCGTAGACATGAGCTGGACTTGTGGGCATCATTACTGTTTGTAGGATTGGTAACACTGCAAGGAAAAATAAAACGAAATATTTTAACCCATCTTTAATTTGTTTGAATAAGCATAGCTGTCGTATTGTCGCAAAGTGGCTTTTTCCTTTAAAATAGATAGCAATGGGTTAACTTCTCAATCCGTATTGGAATAACATTAGGATATTGATTTGATCCCAGATCATTCTATTTTTACTTAGAAAGCCTAAATCGACAGGAATAATATTTCTTTTAGCCAGGAGACCAAATTCCCTGTCCAAAATGGTTCCAAGCGGTTGCACATGGATGCACATGGTGCCTGGATGATCTAGATTGCCCATATATGGTCAATCATGGCACAGATACAGCC
>JBCAUI010547678.1:0-10517 GCA_038406195.1 Haplosyllis anthogorgicola
GGGGCATGAAACAATGCAATGCATGCTGCATGTCAATTTAGCATGGTACAGTGTTTACATCATGAACATTGGATCTTAAAAGATTATTCCATTGTGAGCACTGATCTGTGACCCTATAATCATGTTTATCCTACCTGAATGTCGCAAGTTACGGTAAGTCCTAGCTTATCCACTGTGTACCAGAAGTTCAACACACAAAGCTGGATCCTCTCAGTGAGGCACAGAAATAGGAAGGTAAGTTATTTTCTCCGGTAGTAGATCTCCTATTTCTAGTGACTCTCCACCTCTATTTTTGCTTTACAGCCAACACACAAGGTGCTAATGCATCCTCTATCTGGTAGCAACGTGAGAGGAGGTCTGTCTCCCTGTTGTTGTTTACTGCTGTATTCAATACATCTGAGCTCAACCATCCCCCCTCTATTGTGTATATTACACAGTTTTTTGTGGCAAAGGTTCATACAAAAAAGCTACAATATATCTGTCAGTCCTACAGAAACATCCACAAACATCTGTATACCGACCACACTGAAAGATTACCATGAACCAGACGTGCATATGAAAGTGTGTTTTTCAATTTCCTTTATGACTTAGACATCAGGGTATAGAATCAATCCGTACATATTCCACACTAAACGGTGGAGTAATTCAGTAGAGTTGATGTGAAAAGATTAATTCCTTTTACACACATATGTACATATTTGTGAAGAAATCATTTTTCGCAGCCATGGGTACTTCAGACGCTGTTACAATAGTTATGGCATGTACTGAGAATTTCCCTGAAGTGTCAAGGTCTGTAACATAGCCAATTTTTTCATAAGATTACAATATTCGTCTTTTACAGGCCAAACTTGTCTGGCAAGGTTCATTAATTTTTGCCTTTGTTGTGTTGCGTTGTCATCTTTTAGACAAAAAATGGATCTCAGTTCATTTAACATATTGAATTACAATTGAGATATGAAGTGAAAACAATGTTGAATATTTCAATAGATTCCTCTCGGACGCTGTTGAAGCATTCAACGATAAAGTCATGTCAATCTGATTTGTATTTACCAACTCTGTTGAGTCTATCACAGACTTTACTCCGCCTTGCAGAATGATGAATGTCGCCTATGAAGATTCTAATATATCGAATTTATTCTAATTCATATCACTATGTAATCTGTATCAAATTTAGAGAAGCACACATGTGGTTGTCACATTAATTTAATAAAATATAAAGATGAAATAAGGTTTAGAAAATAACGTTTATGGTTAACTGTGTACTCCAGAGAATGAAATATACATACAAATAAAATTAGGTCCATATAAACCTCAGGTCATTTGGCCGTATATGATAGACTAATATCTGAGATCATCGACAGAAATACATCTGCCACATGCTTGAAATTCAAAGTAAAATTTATAACTATTTATACCGAGATTTGATTTTAAGATAAGCTATACAGACCCATCATTGTGTCTAATACTAAGTTAAGCGAAAAACTGGGCACACAAAAGGGCTCAAATAATCAAAAACTCAACAAAGGGTTAAAAATTCAATCGTTTTGCAGGGCTTTGAGAACAAATGTGCAAATTACGTGGCTTTTTTACGATTAATACTGCACTCGACGACAGTGATGAAAAACGACAGACAAATCATGAAACGTCTTTAGTAAACATGAGTCAAAAACAGAAATACCGCTTCCAAATTAAAAATATAGATCGCGATTACCATCAGGTAGGACAGGCACATACATGTAATGGAAATATCCGTGAATTATTTTAAACATGCATACATCATGATTTTATACCTCTATTACCACTTGTGAAAAGAGAGCTTAAATTACTGGATTCATTCGATTCATTGTGAATACGCGAGCGCTTTATATCGTATCAAATATCGCACAGTCGTACATTATGATGAACCTTCACAATCTAAGCATTTACGCCCATTTAACGTTGTTTAAACTCAGATCAACAGCTTAGGTTGATACTGTCTTGTAACAGACACTTTCCAAAACAAAAAGCCTTTATAATTTAACAAATAAATGTTATTCTCTACTTTCCTTTTGTTATGTGTCGAACAGTAATATAAAAAAAAGCTGAACATACCTGGAATGTGTTAGAACTTTCTATTGTGCGATGTAACCTCTTTACGTGATTCTGTGCATCTATTTCATCAAAAACGGGATAATCCACTACGACGACCCATCCACGAAATGGCACAATAATCACGTACACACTTTAGATATCACTTTCACACTTGGTGCAATTCTCTAGGGACTGATTGTTATGTCCCTTTCGTGTCCCTCTTGTTCTCTATGCTGCCAGCAGGTTGAAGTGAGTATCTCTGAGTGAGGAACGTGTGTTAAGTTGAGCTACTGGCACAAATACTCCAACTCCACTAGAGTGATGTTTCATCACTGCGCCAAACTATTTGGCAAATGCTAAGTGCTCGTTTTATAAGCACTGTGATACGAGAGTTTGTTCACCGAATTTTTCACGTGTCTTTCGCCAATTTGCAGGTAAAAGCGTATTAAAATCTTGCAGTTCATTGACAACTTTGATAGCCTTTAGTACGCAAGGAAGCCAGCTTTCATTGAGACAGCTTTCACAAATCCCAGGCTGTATGTAATCAAAGGTAAAGTAAAACTGCGACAAATTTACGATCGGCACATTTGGTAAAGTCTAACTGGCCACACAAACTGACGAGTCTGTGCTATAAACGCCACTGACGTTCGGAAGTTAACACAAATCCGACAGAAATCAGATTTAGTGATGCAACCCGACAGAATCAATCAAAATCTTTCTTTATGCACGATTACCAGCAATGAACAACGCAAATGCAATAAAAATAAATGCTGTCGAGCCCTTTTATAAAAATGTAACAAAAACATCGGCATGACTTAGATTTTTCTGCTGCAATTTTTTTCATTCTGTGGGAAACGAATCAATTTGCTGTACATTTTTTATCCAGTGAAACTCAGAATTTTCGCGTGGTATAAATATGTACACAAAGCTTTCGGACTCTTTTTTGCCCACTTCTCTAAATTGAAATGTTATTACGACCATGTTCTCGAGTTTGTGTGCAGCCGGTTTCAAAAGAGACTGCGGATTTATTGCAATTTAGTTATCGGTAAAATTAAATTAGTTTGGTGAAAGCTATGTTAAGTACGTTGACGTGTCGATCAAAAGGTTCAGTTACAAGTATATTTTGCAGTAAAGGAACACATGTATCCATTACCCTGTTTGTTACAAGTAAACATTCCGATGTAATGATAAACTACAATATAACTCGCTTATGTATTAACTCTTTATTAACGCCATTTTATCGTACAGTTACTACGCAACCGATTACACGTTGTCACCACACTGACACACAACACATCGAGTAATTCTGCTTCTGAATCTAAAGTTATAATATTTAAGAATGAAATTTAAACCAGTTGGTCCAGCCTTCCCTACTGCTGTCTGGGTGACAACAAAGCACATGAATCTCTATGCAACTATGTGACTTTCCTTTTCTTCCTTCCTTTCTTGACCAACATGATATAAATTGCAAAGATAAAAGTCAAGTCGGAGTCAAATTTATGTTAAAATAATTAGATATGTTAGAAAAATCATTGAAATTAACACTAAATATTGTAACCATTAATACACACTTCATAATTTCAGCTTTGTGACACTACAGTATGCCAAGGCTTAAAAGAAGAAAACGTTAACTAATAAATATAAAACTTGCTTTTCATAACACTCATAAAACCATGATTCATGACTAGTACAGACCTCTATCCTACAATACCGCACTATTCTCCTCTGATGAGATCGACTCATTTACAAAGAAGACTGACTGAAACAAACTTAGACATATATCTTAAGTGAGTATAACTTAAAAACTACTTGTGTACAAAAGCTAAATATGACAATAATATTAACTGCATCTACATAAATTTGTTTGAAATGACATCACAACTGCGTAATTGTTTGGAACGTTTACATTTTACCAGGCCAAGTATTATTCGGCAACAGATACACGGCTTTAAATTTAATAAACCACGCACATTTGGGATGTTGCCGTAATACTTCAGTCGTGTTTGTTACAGTTCCCCTTCCCGAAACTGTTGTATTGTTAAAAAAATTACAATACATGTACAATTTGATAGACCTTGCTCCTGTAGAATCTCAACCTGGTCCCACAGATACATCTTGTGATCCGTAATAAAAAAATTTTTCACATGGAATCAATATTAACACCAACATATATTAATTCTGTTCATGAGCTGAAAGTATACATAGTGTTAATTACACTTACAAACTCAAGCTTAACCAGATCCACACTTCAACCCAGACTTAAGCAAAGCAACCTTAATTCTACAGCATACAACAAAACGAATATGCTAACAGTGACAAAATGGAATTAGAACCATGATATATGTGTATCATGAATAATATAACTGGCAGTAGTTTTGGCACGAACAAAGCAAACAAATATTTCAGCGATGCGTGCAGATTAATATTTTTGATATCAATATTCTGCTACGTTTGCTTTCAATTATATACACGTACAGATTACAATGGTATTAAACCAGTTTACATGCAACATGGGGAGGGTAAGGCACCTACTATCACTCTACAGGTTTCTTATATTAATTGATATACACATCTCCACTAGTGCATGTATTGCTTTTTACAACATGTGGACAGTGTTTTGCTGTGAAGTTAATTGTATTGAATAAATCTGACTGCTAATTCATTTCCATGAATTTTTTTAAAAAAGAATTCTGACTTGTTGTAAACTTGAGTAAGATTATTTCTACGATGCACATATTTACCCATTTGTACCAAACAGGTATATCCCAAATCGTTCATGTTAAATTACGGGGTTTTTTTTTCTTTAATTAAAATACAAGCGAAAACATCAAATACCATATAAATATACACATTTTGTAATTGCGATCATTTTGCTTTACACTTCACACGTCTGCTAACTAAATGGAAGTACATATTATCTCTGAGATATACCCTGCCATTGATATTACATGTATACCGTTATAGCAGCCTTTATATCAATTAGTTGTAGATGTATATGTACATGAACGGTTAACTAGTAATGAAAGCAGTTTTCTTATTGTGTGCGGTGACTTTTTTCTATCATTATCACGATTATTATTTACCACAGTTTACTTTTAGCTGAAAACATACAGAATAATCTACGATAATATACTTACACAAGTTAAATACAGCTAAGTATTTGTCACTAGTTATTAAGCACTGAAAGCCTTTTGGTTTCATAAAGACTAGCCTTTGTGCATGTAACTTCTGTGAATTTGCATTACAATATAGTCGTGCTTTTTTTTCCAGATTTCACGACCAACAGATATGCACCAATGCTTTCTTTGCAAAAATTCTGAAACAAAGATTCGTCTATTTAAAAACACTCGTCTTTCCACTGAATGCTGAGTAAGTAAGACGAAAGGTGGCCCTGACTTGGTTTTAATACTGTCTCAATTACACTACCTTAAAACTATTTCCAGTAAGACTGGTGGTACAGTTTGCACATTAACATACACTTACATTAATTCCCAATAGATGATTCATTTATACATGATAACGATTTGTCTCAAATAAGACAATTAGCGTTGAACTGATATGATTTGGTTGCATTACAATCTACGTTAAGTGAACAATCATCGTAAGATTCTGCAATTCGCACTTTGAGTGAAATCAATCTTTGGGCAAACCACTGTCACAGAAAAATAAGACATTTACATCTCTTTCGACAGTTCAGTTAGGTCATTTGCAGTCATATATGTACACTTTCAATGCCAATGTTGCTATTTTCATTTGAATGGGCGGTTAGTTAGTTTTTTTACTGGCAATTAAGAAAATAATCCACATCAATACAGCATTGTAAAGTTCTGTACAGGTCATAGAAGGGCAGTGACATGAATCTAAGATTAAAATCCAGACGTTACTACATGGCAGTGAATGCGATAATATCAGGACATATAACACATGAAGAGTAGAACCATTCTTCCACAAAGGTTTAGCCTAAAGCTCATGTCCAACACAGAAATCCCATCACAAACTCTTACAGCACGTTCAAACTTTGAATGCTCCTACTGAATACAACACAAGAATTGTTGTATCATGATGACAAATAAATACGTTTGTTGGCTTTCGTTGTTTTGTACCAAATATACATGTATACATTTGATTTTACGAAAGCAATTAAAAAAGATTAATACGAAAATAAGCATTACTCGTATAATATTTCTTTGAATACTCTACTGAGCAATCGTTAATATTACAAAACATTGAGCGTCTGCATGAAGGAAGGTAAATGCACTTAGTGGTCCCTGTATGTACATAAACATAACCACCACTGAGTCAATGTAAGCTAGGTTGAAAATCATCGACCATAATTTTGAGAAACTTTGTTCCAGGAATGTCTAGTTCAATTTTGTGATTACTTTTTACTTTCTATTTTTTTCCTTCTTTTGAAGTAAATTGATCGCCGATAGCTATCACTTGCACATGTTTGTTCGTTGGCTCTGAAGCAACTACCATAAGTAGAATGTATCCAACATGATATTATAATATATAACTATTCCGTATACACATTACTTAGAAAAAGTAAGCAAATAACATAAAAAATGATTAAATGTTTCTTACATCCTATGATAATGTAGTTAATCTTTTGTAACTATTTTAAATTTTGCAAAAACCTTAAAAATATACAAGTACACGTATCTCTAATACGTTAGTAACGTTTATAATATATTACTACAATTAACATTGCATTTTATTTGCACTTTGCTTGATGACAAAAAAATGTCCATGCATCCCTTGGCCACATTCTCAACAAAGCCACGATATCTGAAGTAAATCCTCACAGCTCCCATCACATTTACTCGCTGTCAGTTGGGGTGTCGTTGTAGTATGGATATTTGGGGGCAAATGACAGTTCGCCTCGCACAGATTCGGTATCATCCGCGTCGCGAATACTCACTGCACCAAACATGCTGGTGGCTAGTGTTGGACACAACAAATCTAAAATGGAATATAACACATACACTTGACGGTGCATTTAGTTCAATAGAAGTTGCCATGCTGATAAATTTGTACAATCTTACAATCGATACAAAGCAAATGACAAAGTGGGATATTATGAAGAGCAAAAACCAAAAGAGCATGTTCTGAAATCAAATTAACTGTTCTGTTGTGGTCCTCCGAAGTTTAGCTAAGGAGAAAGGAAAAGTGCTAAATAGTTTCCCTGATAAGATTAATACAAATGAAATTCGGTAGGGTAGATATTACTTCTGTTTCGACTTTTTGGCCAGAAATTAATACTGAATATTAATTTCACTGTTTTTGTGACCTAGTGCTTTCACATTCAGATGTATTGGATGTAGAAAGTATAGAGAATAAATCTACCAGGTCTCTGTTGAGTCGTTATATTGGGAGCAGATGTCTGGTCACCTGTTGGTCCACTTTGTACCAAACAATCAGGCTTATCCCCAATATGTCCTGGAGCAAAGGGAGGATCACGATCAAAAGATGTGTCAGTGGGTGATGTGGGAATACAAGTATCACCCTTTTCCATGGTGGCCAGACTCGGGGCTGTGGGATTGGCCGTTGGTCCCTACAGTGCAAAGATAAAGTTTATTTGCAAGAATAGTCAGCAAATAGTGGCAAAGCTGTCTATCAAGTAGTGGACTGTCACTACAATTACATGTACATAAAACCAGAATATGGAAACTCAGTTCGGGCACATTACTCAAAATACATGTATTAACATGTTCTAGGGAAGAATACTTTGGCAAAATCGTCGGTAACTTTTAAAGCTATCGTAATAATACTAAAGATGTGTGTGTACGTGTACTAAACTTCACATTACTGTATATCTCACCTGAGTAACTGCTTGTGCAATGATGTGAGTCAGTGAAAGTTGGGACTTAGATTTTGGCTGTGCGTTAGCCAGGTTTTCAATTGAGTCCACATATGGTTGATTGAACATGCCTGCTATGCATGACTTCATCTCTCGGCGGCTCATTGGTACAGTGCCGATGTAAATGTCCTTTGTAAATGAAACTGGAGATTCTTTTCCAACAAACGTGGCAGTAAACTGAAACCAATTGAAAAAGTTGATATTTTGTTTCATTGTAGATTATAAGGCTACAATAAAATGTACATGTAACATGAAAAATAAAATGATATCTGATTAAATGTAACATCAAAACATTTCCCGACATTTGTTTCACCATCATTGAACATCTTTTAGCTGATTCTGTATGACTTTCGATTAATTTGATAATTATAACAATAACATACCACAAGTTCATAGTTGATGTCTATAAGTCTACATCTGTTAAGCCCGGTGGGTGGTACTGGTGGAATATGCAGGGATTCTACCCAAACAGTGATATCTCCAGGTGCTGTCTCACCCTTCTCAACCATGGCAATCTGATGTTTCTCTCGCTTTCGTCGTTTTCGGCATGTGTAGTCAACAACCTGAAGATAGTCAATTTTATGAAATCGACTCATTCAATTTTACAATTCGCAGCGTGTTTTGGGATGTGTGTTTAATTGATAAGCAGTGTTGCCGCTACATTTTATGAAACTAAAGGACATTTTGTTCCCCACACCTAAATTTTGGAGGGCATTTTCATCACAACATGGGACCATAACAAAATATTAAAACATTCTCGAAATCACAAACAGACGTGTCAGTTGCTTCAAAAGTTGTGAACATTCAACATAAACGCTTAGGACCCCATGCCTTCATTTCTGAGGGGGGGGGGGGGGACATTTCACAACGCTTATATGGTACCACACTGTAGTAACAACATTGAGCAAAGATTGGTGGTACAATTCTAACTTTAAGTCTCTTACCATATTGAGTGCCACCTTGCTAACAGCCACGCTTTCTTGGCTTTCGTTTTGTATAGCACCGTTGACAATAACATCTTCACCTGGTACATATCCCGATTTCTCTACCGTCCAGTCTATAGTTATCGAACCTGTTCCACAACACCACCCTCCCACGTCCTTGTACTTGCATAACTCTATTTTAGCCTGAAATGTAAAAACGACTGGCTTGAGAGAAACTACACAAGTTTCATATCGGATGGAAATAATAAATGTTGTTGATATCATGCTCATATTACTTAACCGTTTAGTCCCAGAGACACCACAGGCACAAAATGTACCATTGAGTAAATAGCTCCGAATGGGTGTCAACTCATTTCGCATCAGGTCAACACCAAATGCCACAATAATGTAATAAACTGTAGCATCAGCATGATAAATTTGTATACAATTGATATTTATTATGAAAATGAAAATACAAATCTAAATGATCCACATTTCGTATGGCATTTGGGATGTGAAAGAGCTGACGTCTGCGATCAATAATATGCCCTGGACTGCAAATATTGAGAATGCTAACTTGATTACGCTTCTATGACACATTTATATGCATGAATTTATATATATCGGCACTTCACAAGATATTAGAAATCCGGCAGCAGCCATGTGTCCATGAAGACAAATCCATTATTATAATCACAGATTCTATGTCAATGACGCTAATAATGACGACGACGACGGGCAAATCATCGTTAAATAGTCTTTTGACATTTATGCCAAATGAGCTCCAAACCTTGAATTATTAAGATTACATTTAATTTAAATTTCCACGCACTGTAGTAAAGATATTTTTACAGACACCTCAGTAGGCGGCAGCAATGAAATGTCAACTTTTTATATTTTGCACATCAAACAAGCTCTATCAAACGAAAATCTTACAGCAGCTTCTGGTATAAAGTTGAGGTCCAACCCACTGAGAACTGTGAACGCTTTCTTTGTGACGATCGAAGACTTCTTTGATACAATGTTCGAAGGACGATCTATGTACGCCTTGGCAAGATATCGTATCTGACCATACTGCCCCTCAAACGACGATGGGAGCTCAGGGGGTAGTTTACACTCGAAGTAGTATGTGTGTGTGCCTTCCTCTAGCACTAATGGTTCAGCCTTTTCTGTTATGCTGCCCTCTGAAAAATAAAACGATTTCCAGGTTCAAATTGTTAGGAGTGAAATGTCTTTCAAAGATCACGTTTCTCGTACTTAATTCTGTGCTTCATGTACACAGTTTTGCCCATTAAAGCCAACTCCATGGAGAACTTACCTTTTTCAAGTAGTGACACTTTCTTGTGAAAGTATTGTTCTCTGTTGCAGTCGCCTTTTAATTTCTCATCAGGGTCAATTTGAATGTCACTTCCATCTGAGTCCCATTTCACTAGTGCAATGCCATACAGTTCTATACGTAAAGCTGTAAAATAACGTCAAACAATGCCCTTAAATGCGTTCATAAAAAGTTATGAATAGACATGTCGACTTGCATCAATCGGTTGTGAGGCGGAGTGAATGCACAGAGTAAGCGAAAGCTTAATATTCGTTCTATAATGTTTATTTCTTCTCTGCATATAGTTTCTTACAGTTGAGTAACAATTAAATAACAGTTGAATGACAGC